>CM075070.1:5467500-5592500 GCA_037428765.1 Rubia yunnanensis
AATTGGTTTTATGATAGAAGCCCATGATTCTAATAGTAGACAGTAATTTCGTCCATGTAGGGGTGAAAGTTTATAGCATATGTTTAGACTCTCATAATTGAAATATTAAATTATTATATGAGTTCGTCTCTTGCAAAACGGTCTTTCGATAAGATATGAAAATACAAAGGTTTAAACTAGAAGTTAAAAAAATAAAAATAAAATTTTTAAAGGTGTGTGTGTGTGGAGGGAACAGTATTAAGTGTATCAAATGATTGATACTGAGATAACTAAACGTGGAAGGAAGATAGGCTGAAATTTGTTTATCTAAAAGAACAATAAAAGTACGCGAAAAGTTGCAAAAAGCACCAGATCTCATGAGTGGAAATTCATATAAAATAAAATTTGGTGGGGGATAATTTTTTTATTTGTGATCTCAGTGAAAAAGTCCATCCACTAAAGTTACCACAAACTTACAAAGTAGGTCAGTTTGGACAAGTGATTAGGGCTAAATAGTTGTCACTTGTCCGAATTCAAAACGCGGGTGATTGAATCTTACATGGTGAATGGAGAAAATTAGAATGTATCTAATTTTGACAATTGCGCCGATTGTTTTAAATCGAACATAGGTAGGAAACTAGAATTATTGATATCTGGTAAGGTTCCGCTATTGAAAATTTGTGCGATTTACATAAATTTGGGGGGAAATCGTTGTTGGCTGAACATATATATTATTATTCAAATCATGTACTCATTGCAATTGAACCGTCGGCCGACCAAAATAACCATCTAACTACGAGTAAAATACATTTTCCATCACAACCAAATGGCTTCACAGTCGACAAAAGTGATCATAGCATTTTGGAGAACGAAGCAAATGGCACAGAATAGGAATAAAAATTGGCTAGACTGCTTCTAGGTTTTCACCAAAGAATGCGAGGTTAGGTACAATAACTATGTTCATTACGCTAAGAGATGTTGGATTCTTATTGTGTTCAACAAAATGGAATAGTTATGTTAGATTTGTCTGATATGATATGTTTGAACAACAATGTTGTAAGGAACTATTGTGTGTGACCAACTCAACATATTTTTGATAAAGTTAGTCGATTCTTTGCAAGTTTGACTAAGGAGAAAGGTGGTTCCTGCATCACCAGGTCAACGCTAAGGACATTGTGGTTAGTGCTTGGTCTATTAAAGCGTTGTTGGTGTTGACTAAAAGTCTTGATGACATCTACCCAAAAAGTTTGGATGCCCCCCTCGACATATACCATGCCAATAAAAAGGTCATACCATATTGACCCATCATTGTTGAATCCTATCCTGTAGCACTAAGTACCTTAACACGGTTCCATAATGCTGGGTATTCTCCATCAAAAAATTGCTTTAATATTCATAATTCCTGCTGTGGTGTGTTTTGAACCCTGAACCTTTTAATTATAGAGAGTGTGACTTACCAGTAAACCCTGACTAAGTCACTTCATTTCTTTCTCGTAAGATAGCAGTTGATGAAAAATTGATCATAAATGACAAGAGTAAACGATGAAGACAAACAAGAGGGATGCATGGTGATAAAATAATAAAAGAAAACCAAAGTTTCAAATATACAAAATCTTAAATAAATAAGAATGATGTTGATACTTGATCACATAGCGTAAGATATTCACTTTTAGGTAAGCAAATTCTTGAAAGACTTTTTTCCAGGTTCAGCAGCCAGGACAAATATCATTATTTAAGCCTTTTATACTCGCCATAAAAAAAAATCACTACAAAAAAAATTCATTGATTTGTTCCAAGTTAAGGTGTCTGACACGCACATATGTCACTAAACTGAATTACTACATCAATTCATGTCACAAAATGTAATAATACTTCAAAAAATTAAACTGCATTTTAAAGCATCACAAAAATATAATGATACTTCAATGTATCACAATATTTTAGTGACACGCTGAATAAAGACAATTCACAAAGCGTCATCAAAATTTTTAGTGACGCATTTAAGTGTCACAAATGCTCCAAAAAATATCACAACTGGAAGTTTTTTTTGTTGTAAGTCAAGATGTGAAATGAAATAAACTGTTACAGATAATTTATTCGAAACCAACAAAAATGAATAATTTTAAAACTATCAATACATAGTAAAAGAAATTATGTTGACACCGATCTAACGCAGGTTGCCCTTTCACACTAAATGAGTAAACATCAGATTAGTATAAACGAGTTTTGTACTTGGATCTTATTAGCGTAGATATGTATTTTTGGAAATATGTATTTGTATATAATTAAATTTCCTTACCTTTGCTTATTTTGTAAGCAAACCCTTGTATAAATACCCGTTGATATGATTAATGAAAGCAAAACAGTTTTATAGAATCCTTATACAGTTTTACATCGTATCAGCTTAACTGATCCTCCCTCTCTCCAAAATCAAATCGCAAATCTTAACCTATACCACCTTGCCGCCGATGCCTCATCACGGCCGCCTCCTCCAACGAAAAAATTCTGACCACCACCGTGGATCCACTTGATCTCGCCTCTACCGATGGCATTCCATCCCTCAAGTTACCTGCTCTTCAATTTTTTCCTGATTGCCATAACTATTCTATATGGCGACAGTCCATCAAGTCCGCTCTTGTGGCTTATGATTTGGACTATTTTCTCCTCTTGGATTCGGCACCGTCTGAGTTGTTTCCGCCCTCCACCGATCCCATCAAGCTGCAAGCCTCCTCCACTCCAAATGCGGAGTTTGCATCTTGGAAGAAGAAGGATTGTTTGGTTCTTTTATGGAATCAGTCGACAATCTTTATGCCGCTGCTTCCTCATGTTGTTCGTGCAGTCACCACGTCTGACATCTGGCTTATCTTGGAACAGATGTTCCATGCACAAATACGTGCAAATTTGATGCATCTCAAACATCAACTTCATACCTTTCCGAAAGGTTTACTCTCCATCCTTAAGTATGTGGAGAAAAAGTGCTCATTCTCCGATTCCCTTGCTAAGTGCTCTCACTTTGTGTCTGATGAAGAATTTGTTGAGTGTAACCTTCATGGCCTCAATGCGACGTACTCTACGTTTTGCACTGCCTTCAATATTTGTACAGGGGCGATCTCCTCACATCAGCTCCTGGGTATGCTTTTGGAAGAGAAGCCCGCATGCAGGACATGCACGACCATTCTCCTCAGTTTGCGGCCAATGCCGATGTTCGGTCTCCTGCTCCGGCTTCTGACAAATTGGCCCGGACATCCGTCCAGTGCAAGATTTGTCGCTGTTCTGGCCATGATGCTCTCAATTGCTGGCAGTGACTGAACACCTCAGAGTTCTCGGGGACCCATCCGCGTCTGAATCGGTCCAACCTGCCTCACCAGTAGCTGTTCGGTCAGCCCCACTAGGCCTATGTCGCGGCCAATCCGGCGCCTCCCTCTGCTCTGCAATGCAAGATCCTGCATGGTTCTTTTATTCTGGTGCTACCAACCATGTTACTTCAGATTTTTCAAACATGTCGGTACACTCTAATTACATTGGTAATGATAGCTTATAGGTTGGCAACAGTATGTCCCCTCCTATTACGCATTTGGGCTACTCTATTTTGCCATCGTTTAACAAGCCTATTCATTTACATTATATTCTCTTTGTTCCTGATATCTTCAAAAACCTTCTCAATGTTTCTCAAGTGACTAAAGATAATGATGCTTATATGATTTTTCCCCTATCCATTGTTATGCGAAGGATCAGCACGGTCGGACACCTCTAACCCGAACCGTTGAAAATGGTCTCCATCGCCTCAGCCTACCATCTCAGTCTTCCACCGCCCTTTCCTCTGCTTTCCTTGGTGCGCACGCTGGACTACAAAACTGGCACACGCGTCTTGGTCATCCTCATGAGTCATCTCTTCATCGTTTGATTTCCCGCTTTAAGCTTTCAGTCTCTTTAAACAATTTACAAAAATATTTGTCAGTCATTTCAGCTCGGTAAGAGCCATAGATTATCTATTTCCCACATTCATGAGTCTAGTAAGGTTCCTTTTGATCTTGTTTATTCAGATATTTGGGGTCCTGCCCATGTTTCTTAATTTAATTAAAATAGTTATTTCTTAATCTATGTCGATGATTGCACTAAATTTGTCTGGATATACTTGCACAAAAATATGAAGTTCTTCATCAATTTCAGCTTTTTTAGAAAAAGCTTGAAACCTAATTTGGCACTAAAACCAAACAATTTCAATCTGATTGGGAGGGGGGGTTGAATATCATTTTGTATCCTCTTATCTTCAATCTCAAGGTATCTCTCATAGAGTCCCTTGTTCTCATACACAATCTCAAAATGGTGATGTTGAACGTCGTCATTGTATGATTGTTGAGAAGGGCATTTCCCTCCTGTCGTGTGCGCAACTTCCCATTGCATTCTGAGAACATGGTTTTCACACATCTTTCTATCTACAAAACTGTACATTATATCCTTCCCTCGGTCTTTGATAAACACTCTGACTATGAATTTCTTAAAACATTTGGGTGTCTGTGTTATCCCTTTCTTTGTCCATAACGTCTAATAAACTTGAGTACCAATCTTCTCCATGTGTTTTTATTGGGTATAGTTCTCACCACAAAGGCTATTTGTCCTTACATGTTCCATCAAATCGTGTATATATTGCCAGTCATGTTATTTTTAATGAATCTACATTCCCATATCCTGATCATTCATCTATTGTATCATTTATTCCGTCCTATAGCTTTGATTATGTACCTGTCTCTTTACTGAAACTAGCTGCATCCACTCATGTCCTTAACCCATCTCGCCACCTTAGCTGCAGCAGAACCAACCGCCTCCTATTCATCCAGTCACATCGCCGTCAGCAGCTCCTGGCGCTTCAGCCCCGAACGTTGCCGTCAGCATCCATTCCAACGCCTCCAGCTGCGGCCTACTGCTATGTCTAGCCCTCCGGCATCCTCAGCTGCCTGCCCACCGGCATCTTCCGAGCTCAACCCACCGGTAATGCCTGTTGCTAGCTCCCAGCCTGTCGGCCATCCCTCCATCCTGGGCTCTCCTGTGGCTTCTCCTACACCCAATTTTCCCTCTTACTTCCATCCAGTTGATAACTCTCATCATTCTATGGTCACTCGTTCCAAAACAAATAATCTCAAACCCAAAGCTCTTGTTTCTAGTCATCACCCCCTTCCTCCTTCTGAAATAACTCTGTGTGAACCCAAAAAATTTTCTCAGGCTTCCAAGTTACCTGAATGACAAAATGCTATGCTAGTTGAATATGATGCCCTTATGCGTAATGGGACGTGGACCTTAGTTCCTCCTTCCCGTAATACTAACACTGTTGGTTGTAAGTGGGTGTACAAGATTAAGGGCAAAATATATGGATCTATTGAGCATTACAAAGTGCGACTTGTGGCCAAAGGGTTTAATCAAGAAGAGGGTGTTAATTGTGATGATACATTTAATTCGATGGTCATACCTACTACCATTTGGCTTGTCTTGTCTATTGCTCTTACCCTTGATTGGCCCATGCATCAGGTTGATATTAATAATGCATTTTTTAATAATGATCTTTCTGAGATAGTCTATATAGCGCAACCACCTGGTTTTGTTGATGGTTCTTGGTCCTCACATGTTTGTCTTCTTTGGAAAGCTCAGTGTGGTCTTTAACAAGCACCTCGGGCTTGTTTTACGAAGCTCAGACTTTTTCTTCAGGCTTATGGCTATGCTCCCTGTAAGTCTGACACTACTCTACTCATTCGTAGACATGGCAAGCAGATCTTGTATATTTTGGTGTATGTTGATGATCTCATTGTCACTGGTTCTTCTTCAATACTTATTACGATGTTTATTGGCAAATTAAATGATGCCTTTTCACTTTGTGAGCTTGGGCCTTTGCATTTTTTTTCTAGGAATTGAGCTTACTCGTTCCAAGTCGGCCATTGTTGTTTCTCTGCAGAAGTATATTTGTGATTCATTGGATCGCAGCAAGAAGTCGGATGCAAAGCTGATCGCGTCTCTAGCAGAGCCTGCGTCGCGGCTCACTCAATCCAGGGATCCTGTGCGCGATTCTCATCTCTGTCACATTATTGTTGGTGCTTTAGAGTATGCCACGATTACTCATCCTGGGATTTCTTATACAATTAATCTTGTTTGTTAGTTTATTCACAGTCTGACTAAGCTGCATTGGTCTGCTGTAAAATGCATTCTACGTTATTTGAAGGGCTCATTGGATTATGGCCTTACACTTCAACCTTGTACAGATCATCATCTTGTAGTTTTTCTGATGCTGGTGATAATGTGTAAATTTGCATGGGCCCAAGTGCTTATATATTTGACTAACTGGTCCATAACTTTGCCCTTTAGGTAAAGTCTATTGTGCTGGCTCAGGGTGAAAGTACTTGCTCCACAAGAAAGAAAAATAGTTTCCCTACTTACCTACCTATATAAAGGCTAAAGGTAACCCTACACACTCAACTATTCATTCCTAATTACACTTTAGTAATCTGTTTGCTTACTTGGCCGTTGGAGCCGCTTCCCCTCGCAAACCTCTGGGGGCTTTATCTTTGCAAATATTGGTCATCCACGCTGGTGCAATGGTGGCCGTAAATTGGGGCACATCAAGTTGGCACGCCCAATAGGACCGTCAGTCAGATTCGTGTCCAAGATTGTTGTTTATGTCCACATCTATGGCAAGCGCTTTTCGTGGGAGTGAACAGCTAAAAGGCAGAACTTTAGGCACCGATGAAGAAGTACAGTCCCCGTCCCGAAAAAAGAGAGGGAGTAGGTCCAATATGCAATCAGACCCCACCCCTCCAATGTTGATAATAAGCTTTCGGAATTCAGCCAGGACAAGGTCCCAGAGATGAGAGGCCCGGAAGCTTCTCACGCAGAAGATGACGTACCCCCAAGAACTATGGAGATTAGCGTTGAGCCTTGGGTAAGAGGTGTTGAAGCCCCTACGTCGTAAAGCCAGGTGCGTCGTCCAAGGGAGAACGAGCCGCAGTTCACGGAGGCTACGACGAATTTGCAAATAAAGTTACGCGAGGAGCTATTTGATCAGCGAGGGGTATGAACAAAGTGGACCCCTCTCACAACAGGATCTAGCGTTATGGGCTCAGGCTCTCTGATCTATTGGCTACTAGGTGTAGCCCAATATGCTCTACCAAAGGGGCAGTCCACCAACAGATGGGCCCCCTGCCTTCGATGCCCCTGATGATGCAACCGAGATTCCAGTTGCCCACCCCTCTGGGAGTGTCATATCATGCGGACATTGGAGCCCTCACACGGCCCCAACCAACGCTCCCAAGCATAGCCCAAGCGATGGTATACTCCGCGCCCATGTCGATGCCTCCAACTTTGAGCCAAAGCATCCCTTATTCGATGCCTGGGCCGATGGGATTCTTCCCAAGTTTTGATTGCAAGATGTACTCAGGTTCCCAACATGAGGTTACCCCCTTCAATGGTCAAACATGCCTTGAAAAAATATCATAAAAAATAGGAACATAAATAGAGGACTAGAGGGAGTACAACTTTCCATAAATCAATAGCATAAAGTTTATAACCTGATTCATGCAACATGGAGATTTTATCTTCATTTATTCTAATTTGCACTTTAAACCTTCGTCTTTTCATGGCTTATGGAAATACCGTATTTCAAGAGACAGACTCTCTTTAAATCTCAACCCATGATCGCAAATATGGTCAGCATATTAATCATTTTATGGAAACCACGACCAATCTGTTACCTGTTCAACTTATTCAACCTTTATTTTTAAACAATACATTTAACATGGGAATTGAATGATAACTTAGCGGTTGAAGTCTAGTGCTGCTATCATGAGGTGATGAGTTCAATTTCTACCAAGGACAAGAGGAGGGAAGAGATTTTGTTGGGGGGTCATTTGAGTTATTACCCAATTTTAAAATTTTAAAAAAACTATACATTTAACCCCAACCGATTTTACTTATATTTAAATATTAAAAAAATGAACCATATATTTTATCCCATAGATTGCAGATTCATTTTATGGCCCACAATGTCGACATACAGATGCAATATTATGATCGAACGCGTTAGTAGTTGTAAGCTAGGTTATTGATGTAGGCGATTGAATGGTATTCCACATGAAAAATGTGTCATAATTATAAGTTTAATAATGTCCATAGTCAAAATGAATAATTAAAAAACGTCACATTCAAGCTAATATTTTTGTCCTCTTTCAATTTAATCTATACAATTGTTAACTGTATATATTTACTGTTGATTTCCTTACCGTAAGACTTAGTCTAAGACAGTTATTATACTGATTGTGTAATTACGTAGAATCAGCTAAAGTAGTCGATAGAATCCCTATCACTTTGGGATCTAGTTACATAGATATACTCTATATATACTATACTTAATTGATTAATACAATTAACACTTTCCATCATTATTTACCTTCTTTATTTTATTTACATGGTATCAGCCTAAATTTGATCCTATGGCTTCTAATCCTAATTCCTCCATCGGCTCTACCAATACTCTTGTTTTTGCCCATTCTGATTCTTCATCAAACCTCAACTTCACTTTTCCCAATTTGGCTGTACGATTTGACCGGTCAAATTATTCATTGTGGAGAAGTACCATCAGATATGCTCTTGAAGCTTTTGGCCTTGATTCCTTCCTCACGGATGTCATGCCACCGCCAGCTACTATCACCATTCCTGTTGTTCCGCCGACGTCTCCGGCCGAACCTCTCACAGGAACTCCAGAACGAACGGAGCCCAAACCGGCGCTAGCTGCTTGGCTGAGGAAGGATCGTCTGGTTCTTCTCTGGATCCGGTCCACGCTGACGATGCCGATGCTCGGCATCATTGCCCGCACCACCTCCACCGCCGAGGCATGGGCTATTCTCGGCCGGACGTTTCAGGCCCACATCGGAGCGCGCCAGATGCACCTCCGGCAGCAGCTCCAATCGCTGTCGAAAGGTTCTCTGTCCGTCATGGAGTACTTCGACAAAAAGAGAGCCATTGTTGATTCCTTATCTGATTGCCTTTGTGTTGTCCCTGATGACGAATTCATCAGCTGCATACTTTATGGATTGGGTGCCCAGTATTATGCTCTCTGATCGGCGATCTCCATTCGTCCAGTTCCGGCCACGTTCGATGAGCTTCTCGGCATTTTGCTTCAGGAGGAAGCGTGTCAAGCGGAGGAGACCTCTGTCTTCCAGTCGCCGACAGCAAACGTTGTTCATAGGGCCTCTAGTCGCCGGTCAACACTGCTACCGCTGGCCGTGAACAGTATCCGTTAGACCAGCGCCCGCCTTGCCAAATTTGCCTCAAATCTGGACATGATGCTAAGAATTGTTTTCAGAGACTCAACCTCAAGCTTTTCCCTGCTACCAATTCTCAGGCGCTGGCTCGGTTCCGGGGCATCCACGGTGGGAAATCGGCTTTTGTTGCAACTGCTTCCAGTCCTTCTGATATTAGAGACTCTTGGTACGTTGACTCTGGTGCCAGTCATCATATGACAGCTGATTTGGGCAACCTCACTCTCCAGAACCACTACAATCGTAATGATCAACTCACTGTTGGGGATGGTACATCTCTTCCTATTACTCATTATGGCAATTCTATTATTCCTGCTCAACATGCTGCTCAACCATTAATACTGAATGATATTCTCTGTGTTCCCCAAATCACGAAATCTTTACTTAGTGTTTCGAAATTGACTCGTGATAATAATGTTTTTGTTGAACTTCACTCAGACCATTGTGTTGTTAAGACCTTGCAGGGCCAGATACGGTTAAGGGGAACCGTTGAAAATTATCTCTATCGCCTCCCTCCCTCCCCTACCCGTTACAGCCACCCTCCTCTCCCGCCTCATTTCTCACGGAGTGCACCTCACTTCAATGTTGGCATCATCGTCTGGCTCATCCCCACGAGTCCATTCTTCGTCGTCTTGTTTCCAGTTATAGTCTTCCTGTTTCTTGTAATAAATTAGACTCAGTTTGTGGCTCATGTCAGCTTGGCTAAAGCCACCGTTTACCTTTGTCTACTCGAACCAGTACTTCCTTCAAACCTTTTGATTTAATTCACTCTGATGTGTGGGGACCATCCTCTGCCTTATCTACATCTGGTTGTCGATATTATGTCAGTTTTATTGATGACTGTACCAAATACACTTGGCTATATTTTCTATCCTCCAAATCCCAAGTATACTCCATTGTTGAACTCTTTCTCAAACTCGTCCAAACCCAGTTCTCAACCAATGTCAAAGCTTTTCAGTCAGACTGGGCGGTGAATACCGGAACGTCTCTACACTCCTTGCCTCTCATGGAATTCGCCACCAAGTCTCTTGCCCTTATACCCCTAAGCAAAATGGTCACGCTGAACATCGCAATCGGATGATAGTCGACAAAGGTCTAGTTCTCCTTCCTCACTCTCAACTTCCTACTAAATTTTGGGAGCAAACCTTTCATACCGCTGTGTATCTCATCAACCGCACCATCACACCCACCATTTCCCATAAATCCCCATACCAATGTCTGTAGCAAAAAATCCTGAACTACAGCTCCTTCGCTCATTTGGGTGCTTATGCTACCCTTTCCTTTGCCCATACAACACCAACAAGCTTGATTATCGTTCTCTTTCATGCATCTTTCTTGGTTATAGTTCCAAGCACAATGGATACCAGTGTCTTCACTTACCCACTTCTCGCACGTACATATCTCGCTTTGTTGTCTTTGATGAGAATGTATTTCCCTATTCAGACATGTCCTCCATCAGCCCTCCCTCCTCCACACTCTCTTCCTGCCTAGTCCCACTCACACCCCTCAGTCAGGCCACTGACATTTCTATGTATCCACCAACTGCCCCCTGTATATCGCCACCTTCCCCTGATCCTGTTTCACCTTCTCCGCCGACACTGTCATCTTCTGAACCTGACTCATCTCCTTCCTGTCCACCTCTGAAAAATCCACCACATTATCCTGATGCTCCTACATGGTTTCGCTCATATGAGCAATCCACACATCCCATGACCACTCGCTCCACCACTCACTCCCTAAAACCTAAAGCTCACTTATCTACTAAATATCCTCTTCCCACAGCCCTCACCGCTACCCTTGAACCCAAATTTTTTCACCACGCCTCAAAAGATCCAAACTAGAAGCATACTATGCAAACTGAATATGATGCTTTAATGTTTAATAGGACTTGGGACCTTGTCCCTCGTCCTTTGAATGCTAATGTTGTTGGATGTAAGTGGGTCTACAGGGTCAAGAGGAACCCTGATGGCTCCATTGAGTGCTACAAAGCGCGCCTCGTAGCCAAGGGTTTTCATCAGGAAGCTGGTGTTAACTATTTTGACACCTTCAATCTAGTGGTCAAACCGACTACCATCCGACTAGTGCTGAGCTTGGCTATTTCTGCTGGTTGGCCTCTTCGACAAGTTGATGTCAACAATGCCTTTCTTCATGGTGACCTATCTGAAATCATCTTCATGGATCAGCCACAGGGTTTTGTTGCTCAGGACAAACCCTCTCATGTCTGCAGACTTTGGAAAGCTCTCTATGGTTTGAAACAGGCACCCAGGGCGTGGTTCTGCAAGTTGACTGACTCTCTTGTTTGGCATGGATTTTGGGCGTGTGTCTCTAATCCATCTCTCTTCGTCAAGACCTCTGGTTCTCATGTAGTCTACGTTCTTGTATATGTGGATGATCTTGTCATCACGGGATCTCATACTGCCTTCATTGATGAGTTTGTCCGTCTCCTCCACCGTGACTTTGTGCTAAAAGATCTTGGCCCCCTTCACTATTTTCTGGGCACTGAAGTGTCTCGCCAAGGCTCCACACTTCAACTCTCTCAGCAAAAGTTCATCTGTGCATCTGTGAGCGGAGTGACATGTTGGGTGCTCGTCATATCTGCTCTCCTGCTGAACCTGGGTCTCGTTTAGTTGCAGCTGGAAAAGTCCTCTCTGATCCATCCCTTTATCACAGCATTGTTGGTGCTCACGGTATGCTATTATTTCTCGGCCAGAAATCTCCTATGCTGTCAACCGAGTATGTCAGTTCATGCATTCTCCTACAGAGGACTCCTGGTGTGCGGTCAAACGCATTCTTCGGTGTCTCAAAGGCACCATCTCTTCTGGCCTTCTCCGTTGCAGGTTAGGCGTCTAATCCCGATGATTGTCATTCGCAGCATGGCTTTGCCATCTACTTTGGTGGTAATCTCATCAGCTGGTCATCTCGGAAGTAGAAGGTCGTTGCCCGTTCCAGCACTGAAGCGGAGTATAGAGCCATTGCCTTTGCCTCTGCTGAACTCATTTGGCTTCAACAGCTTCTTCAGGAAATGCATGTCCCGGCTTAGCATCCTCCTATTCTCCCCTGTGACAATTTGAGTGCTACTTTTCTCTCGGCCAATCCGGTTTTCCATCAATGGTCCAAACACATAAAGATTGACTATCACTTTGTACGGGAACAGTTTGCATCTGGTGATCTTATTGTTCGCCACGTCCGGTCTCTGGATCAGACTGCAGATATTTTCACCAAGGCTGTCGGGAATAAGCATTTCTCTACCTTACGTTCCAAGCTTCATGTCCGTCCTCGGCCATGAGCTTGTGGGGGGTGTTAACCGTATATATTTACTGTTGATTTCCTTACTGTAAGACTTAGTCTAAGACAGTTATTATACTGATTGTGTAGTTACGTAGAATCAGCTAAATTAGTCAATAGAATCCCTATCACTTTGGCTAGTTACAGAGTTATACTCTATATATACTGTACTTAATCGATGAATACAATTAACACTTTCCATCATTATTTACCTTCTTTATTTTATTTACAACAATAAAAATGATACGAGTATGAAATAAAATTCAGTTAAGGTTGTAATGTCCCCTTACATGACGAGTACTAAAAAATGGTCAGAAGTGATGCATTTTTTGTGACAGACATGAAAGTGTCATAAAATTTCTTTCATCTTTAGGTGTCACTAAACTTTACTAACATGTGCATATGTTACTAAACCAAACTACTAGAACAATTCATGTCACAAAGTTCATTGACACTTCTACATATCAACGCGTCATAAAAATATATATACGTGCCACAATAATAATAATAATAATAATAATGCAATGATATGCTAAATGGAAGCATGCATTTCCACATGCATTATTGCTAAAATATTACTACTAATTTTAGTGACGTTTTTTAGTATCACTAGTATTCTAAAGGCGATCACCGTTTGTGCTCAGCGGCCCACACCAGTCGACACCACAGTCATCATGTGGGAGGTAAGTCACGGTAGCCCAGCACCAGGACCCAAATGCCAAGTTAACTCAGGACATTCCTACACGGTGGCTGCCGAGCGTCAAACCACTGACCTCGTGAAAAGTTACCCAACTTCCAACCACTGAAGTACACCCACGGGTGTATCACTAGTATTCTAAAAGAACGTCACTTGATGTTTTTTTTATAGTGGAACATAGTGTAACACTCTATATTTGAAGGTGACAATTTAGCTTACGAAAGGAAGAGCATACTGCTGAACAATAGAAATAAGAACTGCTAGAAGGTCTATTGAACAGTAACTTTTATAAATAAATATAAATCAGCCATTGTAATTTAGCTCAATCATTGTATTTTTTAAAAACTTAAATATTCTAATTTTAAAATGTTGATAAAGAGAAGAAATTAAAACGCAAGTGTTTGGACTAAAAATGACAATTATTTAATTGATTGAAATTAAAAAAATAAATGCGGGATTAATTATACAAGCCAACAATTCAAAGTAAACCGAGATATTCTTCAAGGTGAAGCTCCCGAACAAACACACGCCCTTTGGCCCCATTTTCATTCCTTTAATCAGATCTGAAATCTCATTTGACTTATTGATATGTTGGTCCTCATTTTCTCCTAAAAATAAAAACAAAGATATTTGCCTCCTCTTGCTTATTTAATTAGCTGGAACTCTCCCAGCAGCCGTCTCTCCCTCTTGTCGAAAAACTCAACTTTTTCATCAATATTTTTTTTCCATCTTCCCATCACAAGGCGATGAAGAAAATGTAGTTTTTCAATTACTTTTGTTTGAGTTTTATGTTATTTAATAAATATAGATATGTTTACGTACGTTGATATTGTTCTTTAACTTGAGAGATTAGATTATTGCGTTTGTGGTGGTCACCCAATTCAGTTGTTCGCGTCGATGTTTGTTAGAATAAATTAGGCTCCTGATTACATTATGATTTATTATGATTAGAGTTCTTTCCTTATTACACCTCTATTGTACTCTCTATATATTCAGATATCAATAATGCAATTGATTACGACAAATCATTCTGTCTTGGTATTAGAGCAAGTTCAGATCCTAAGCCCTAAATTTTAATTTATTGTTCAGCGTCACCCTCCTTCTCTCTTTTCCGGCCCTAATCCCGGCAAAGTTTCGGTCAAATTCCGGCAACCTCTGACGGGTTTTTTTGGGTCAACTGGAGTACCAGCGGCGTCATCATCTTCCACGAGTTCATCTTCTGGCTTCCTTTCTTCAACCAGCGGCGGTATTCATCTCCGGCGTCCAACAAGTGGAGCCTCAAGTCCTTCATCAGAGTCGTCGTCATCGCAATCAATTTTCCAGCGAGTTCTTGCCCAGCAACGCCTTCTTGGTGCAATTTTTCATCTTCTAGCGGCGAGATCCACGCTCCCGCTTGGAGAATAACTCTCCAGCATGTGAAGGTCAAGAGCGAGTTGACTCGCGCCGCATTGATTTTATCGCGCCCTCCAATTTATCGCGAGTTGAAGCTGTTTCTTGCGAGTTGAACCCTTTCTCGCGAGTTGAAGCTGTTTATCGCAAGTTGAGGTGCTTTCTCACGAGTTGCTCAAATTTTCATCAGCACCCAGTCAATTTCTGTACAATTTTGGTCTTTTGCTATGGTTTACTTGGGCCCTATATCTCGGGAAGATTGCTCCATTAATTGGATTGCGGAAAAGGTGTTATTTCAGGACGGTTTGAATGGTTCCAACCGTCATTCTTCGTCGAATCAGTGGATCGTTGATTCAGGTGCTACATCTCATATCACTGCTCGCACCAGTCATCTTGATAAGGTACAATGTTATCGTGGTTCTGATTCTATTCTTGTTGGAAATGATGAATCATTATCTATTTCTCACATCGGCCAATGTCATGTATCTGGTTTCTCTGTTAATGATGTCCTTGTGGTCCCTAAGCTTACTAGAAGTTTATTGTTCATTAGTAAACTTACTCGTGATTTACCTGTCCGTGTTATATTTGATGCCAACGCATTTTTCATTGAGCACAAGCTTACAAGGAAGATAATTAGTAAAGGCAGTCATAGTTCAGGTCTTTATTTTCTTGAGACTGGTGATTCCATCTTTTTAGGCGAATTACGCTCTGGAAAGCTCCAGGCTTCTTTTGAGCAGTGACACTCTCGCCTCAGTCATGTGTCTCATGATACTGTTCAGTTGTTAAGTCGACGTGGCCATATTACTGTCACTTTCGCTCTGCCGACATCTGTTAGTTGCTCTCCTTGTCAGATGGCCAAGAGTAGCCATTTACCTTTTTCCACTAGTGACATGCGCGCTAATAGGTTGTTGGACAAGGTGCATTGTGATTTGTGGGGACCAGTCCCTGTCTTATCGGCAGGTGGTTTTTCTTATTATGCCATTTTCATCGATGACTTTTCGCGATTCACATGGTTTTTCCCGATGCGGTATAAGTCGGACTTCTATGACACATTTATTCAGTTTCAGAAATTCGTTGAGACCCAGTTTTTTACTATGGTTAAAAATTTTCAGACCGATAGTGGGACAGAGTTTACTAATCATCAACTTCATGCTCACTTCCTATCATGTGGCATTCATTATCAGATGTCATCGCCCTATACACCTGCTCAGAATGACCGAGCTGAGCGAAAGCATCGTCACATCACAGAGACTGACCTTGCCATGCTTTTTCACTCTTCCGTGCTACACTGTTATTGGGTGGAAGCTTTCTCCTCTGCGGTTTACATCATTAACCATCTGCCAATTTCAGTTCTTGGTGGAAAATCACCTTTTGATGTTGTTTTTGGTCATGTGCCTGACTATACCCTCTTTCACCCATTTGGCTGCCGTGATTTTCCATGTCTGCGTGCCACTGCTACTGATAAGTTTGCACCGCGATCCATTCCGTGTGTTTTTATTGGCTACAGCTCTCGTTACAAGGGCTTCCAGTGTCTCGACCCCACTTCTAGGCGTATCTATAATTCTCGCCATGTTCACTTTGATGAAACCTTATTCCCTTATGTCTCATCTTCCACGGATAGTCGCTCCATTTCAGATTTGGAGATTTCCTCATTTTTTGATGGAGTTGTTACTTCCTCGATTGGGGCCACCACGCCTGTGCCTGTTCCAGCCGCCCCTCTTTCACCACCATCTTCCATTTGGATGGCCGACTGGGACCCAGCTCCTTGGCCAACGGCCTCCACACCCCAGCTGCCGACCATCACTCCTCAGCCACCGTCTCAGCCACCAGCCACTATGTCTCAGCCAGTATCGGTCATCCTTTCTCCGGTGACTTCCGACAACAACTCTCCGGTCAGCATAGCTCGATCTTCCTCAGCATCGTCAGCTGGTTCGACTCCTCTAGCTTTGCCGCCCCAGTTTCGTTCCCATCGGATGGCCACTCGGTCTTCTACTAGTGCCATTCAGCGCCGGGATTATTTAGATATTATTGCTCATGGTCTCACTGCCGCACTCCTCTCTCAGACAGAGCCCACTGATTATCGCTCTGCTCTTCAGGATCCAGCCTTGGTTTCAGCCATGGATGAGATGGGTGCTCTTCGTGGTCAGCACACTTGGGATTTGGTGCCTCGACCTTCGAATGTCAACATTGTTGGCTCCAAATGGGTCTATAGGCTCAAGTATCGACCAGATGGCACTATTGAGCGTCACAAAGCTAGAATTGTGGCACATGGTTTCTCGCGGATTCTGGGTTTTGATTTTGACCACACTTTCAGTCATGTGGTCAAAGCCTCCAGTATTAGGACGGTTCTCGCCATAGCCACCATGCGTTCCTTACCACTTCATCAGTTGGATGTCAAGAGCGCTTTCCTTAATGGTGTTCTTGATGTTCCAGTCTACATGAAGCAGCCTGTTGGTTATCAGGATTCTGTCCATCCAGACTATGTTTTTCGCTTGCGAAAGGCCATTTATGGTCTTAAGCAGGCTCCCCGGCTTGGTTCCAGCGTTTCAGCAGTTATAAGACACAGCTTGGTTTTTGGTGCAGCTCAGCTGATGCTTCTTTATTTGTCATTTCGAGAGGGTCGTTGTTACTGTACCTACTTGTGTATGTGGACGATATCATTCTTACAGGCAATGACTCGACTCTTCTTCGCCAGTTCATTGATCGGACACACAGAGAGTTTGCGATCAAGGATCTTGGTGCTCTTCATTACTTTCTTGGTCTTGAAGTTTCGTCAACCTCCTCAGGGTTACTGCTTGGCCAAGAAAAGTATGCTTGTGGTATTTTGAATCGAGCTGGTATGTCTGACGCGACACCTGTTTCTACTCCATTTGTCGCTGGTTCTCAGCTTCACAGCTCTACTAGTCCTCCATTCCGGGATCCTACACTTTATCGTTCTCTTGTTGGTGCTCTTCAGTATCTCACTATCTCTTGCCCGGATTTGGCATTCTCGGTCAACACGGTGAGTCAGTATCTTCAGGATCCCAGAGATGACCATTTTGCTGTTGTGACTCGGATTTTGCGGTATGTTCGTGGCACTCTCCATTTTGGTCTCAGGTTTTGTTCTGCTAGTACTCCTGATGTGTTGGGTACTCTTATGCTGATTGGGCTCGCTGTCTGGAGACTCGTCGGTCCACTTATGGTTATGCGGTTTTTCTTGGTGGGAATATGATTTCTTGGAGTGCCAAGAAACAGCCCACTATTTCTCGCTCTAGCACTGAGTCTGAGTACCGTGCTCTCACCAACACTGCCTCTGAAGTGGTATGGCTCACTCATTTTCTTCGTGATCTTTAGGTTCCGCTTTCTAGTTCTCCACTGTTGTTATGCAACAATAGTAGTGCTATCTTCTTGGCTCAGAATTCGGTGGCGCATAAGCGGGCGAAGCACATCGACATCGACTACCATTTTGTTTGTGAGTTGGTGACATCCGGAAAGCTGCGCGTTGCTCATGTTCCGACTTCTCTTCAGATTGCAGACATTTTCACCAAGGGACTCTCTCGTCCGCTGTTCGAGTTTTTTAGGTCCAAGCTATGCGTCAGCGAGCATCTGACGCTTCGCTTGAGGGGTGTGTTAGAATAAATCAGACTTCTGATTAGATTATGATTAGAGTTCTTTCCTTGTTACACCTCTATTGTACTCTCTATATATTCAGATATTAATAATATAATTGATTACGGAAAATCATTATGTTAATGTTTTGTTCTCGACCAGGTTGTACATATCGTGTTTTCGTAATTTTGTTTGTGTTTTTGGTTAGGTTTTCATTAATTTGAATGCTGTCAGATCTGTATTTTTTAATGTGTTTACAGTTTTAACAACATAGATCGTGATTTGGATAAAGTGGTGTTGCAGCTCTTGAAGTTCCCTGTTTGGCGAAGTGACTGATGTGTGATACGCTCCCCTCTGCCAAATAGTTATGATTTTTGCAAAAAGCAAGTCAATATCCAATGGCGATATTACAGTTTTTATTGGATCTCTAATCTGTCACATTACAGCCGATCAGTCTGGTTGAGATGTAATTTAGATATCCCTGCAATAGTTTAATGACAAAGTCTTGTATAAGACCGTCTCACGGTGAGACCAAGTATTTGTAAAGATTTCAAGATGGGGTTTCATATTGATGTTTTAAAAGTTCACGGATTTAATGTGTAATTGTGATAATTTGCAATTTAGTCTAGTTCTATTAGTTTTTTGCCCCCGAATTTAGTTTGTTCTTTTCCTATTTTACCTCTAGTCATTGGTCTCACCATGAGACGG
Source organism: Rubia yunnanensis (assembly GCA_037428765.1). NCBI lineage: Eukaryota > Viridiplantae > Streptophyta > Magnoliopsida > Gentianales > Rubiaceae > Rubia > Rubia yunnanensis. The sequence continues at coordinate 5,486,446 of CM075070.1, forward strand.
TCTCACAAGAGACGGACTCTAATTTAATTATTGCTAGAGGCTAGTTGAATTTGATGTCAATTCCACTAATGGTAAGCAATGTTGGCCATTTTTCCTAGCAGCTATGAATGATTTTAAAAAAAATATATTTGCCTCCTCATTTACATCGTAAGTTATAAGTAGTTGTAACTAAATTAAGATTCTTGGATATTATTATGTGTCTCGGACTAAGATTGCTCGCAACTTGCCAATATACTATGAATATTTCAACACCCCACTATTTTTTCCCAACTTTTATACAATATTTTGGTTTAATACAGCACACTTATCTTTGAGTAAGTATCTTGAAAAATGATCGTGGAAAGACTACCGTTAAAACAGTAAACTAGAAGAAATTAAGATTAAATATTTGAGTTGCAATAATCGAGTCATAAACTTATAATTAATGCACGTTACATAATGTATTTTTAATATTAGAGCTAAAATCTTCAACCTATATGTAATTCTAATTCAACCTTGTTTTTCCTTATGCCTATGGAAAGACGGTCTTTCTCAATACTTTGCCCATATCTTTACATATGTATTGATAGTTAATAAAATTAAATTGAACAGAGAAAAAAAATCATAGTGAATAAATGAAATTGACCAAATTTTATCATAAGAAAAAAGTATATTAACATAAAAAATAAATAAATGTAAAGTCTTATTTCATAAGTAATGCAACCAGAGGCGGATTCAGTTTAGTTTAAAAAAACATATATTTTTTATTAAAAGATAGTTAATTAATATATGACTTATGGCTAATGCCCTATTTTTGTTTTTGTTTTAGACAATCGTATTCCCTTAAATTCTAAAAAAATTCAAAATTCTAACACTAATTTCAGAGATAGATGCACCAAAATTAAATTGTAACTATGAAAATCATGGACTTCCCCCACGTGCAGCGGCATGAATCATCATACAAACGTAGATAAAAAAAGGGCCAACCTTGAACTTTAATATCATGCTAGAATCATGGGCTTCTGTCGTAAAATTAATTGGTACTATGCAGAGATTACCCATGATCTTATAAGTTATATGACTGTCGATCATCAATGTGAGACTAACTCTATCAGTGACCCAAATTAAAAATCTGTACTACTCTAATATCGGAAAAAAAAAATAATGAAAGAAGTATAAGTGGTGTGACAGATCACCTAACATGCATATGGACGGATGGGAAGGAACTAGTAGTCCATTTTGCACGATTCATTTGTCCTCTAAAACTGGCCACCGATTAAAACGTACTTATAACTTGAGAGATTGTTCATGCGAAATGTAGCTTTTTGGAGAACGAAAGATTGATTGAACCCCAACAAAAACAATAGGCCACTTTATTTGACTTTAATTCTGTGGTAATTAACTGATCAAATATCCCAGTTCCAAAAGTTCAGTCTCATTTTTCAATTGTGAATTTTTTTCATATGTATCAATATAAATTTGTACAAAATAAAGTTCACTTGTTATATTAATTTGGCCCTTGAAATACCGGTGTCTAAGTAGGATGATGTTGAAATGTAGTTACAGAAATACCGGTAGATTATACCTACAAAATAATGGTACTACAGATCTCCATTCCAATACTGTCCTACTTAGACACCGGTATTTCAAGGGTTCAAAATATAGGTGCCGATGCTCTTTTGCACCGGTTCTAGTAAATAGGTGATCAATAAAAAGAAAAGCATCAATTTTATCGGTGCTTATTTTATTTAAAAATCCAAATCAAAATATTTATTAAAACACAAAAAATGCATTAAAATATAGGGAAAATGTGAATTAAATTCAATGAATACTCAACACTAGATAAAACTAAATCGTATCAGTCTACACTAATATAAAAGAAGTGCTTCTAATAAAGGTAGCAACTAAATCTTGATCTAGTGCTATTTCTTGAGTACTATTGAAATTTGGTTTTATCTAATTAATTCAAATATGATTATCGTGTTCCAACATCGCCTAATTAACCAAGTTTGTAAGTAAAGTAAAAACTTATGAACACGCAAATTGGTAACGCAGTTCAGTGAATGGCACCTACATTTGCGGAGTTCAGAATGAATACACTAATTAGAAAGATAGTACAAGGTACACCATACAATACACTTATTTTTTTTTAATTTAACTCGTGAATTCTACTAGCTCTCTTAATTGTCAATCCGCTTTGATCAGACTCTATCTGACCTTGAAATTCGTCGACGTTGGATCTTCTCCTCCCGAGGAATTAAGGCTTTCGTTCTGAACTTTGAGATCAAAAACACAGTTGATCATACTCCTACGGTAGATTTTCTCAGTATAATTGCATAAGTAGTTTAGCCAGTAATGTCCACCATATATAGCTCATCTCCACGTCTCAGTTACCTGTGCGAATAGAATCCTTACTCCGCAAAATATTCTCATCTCAATCAAATCTTATTGGAGATAGAATTTATCAAATCTAATCCATTGAAATAAGGGATTAGAATATCTCGTTCCAATCTGTTCCGTGACCGAAATCCTTCTCACTTCCAACTCTACAATTCTTAATCTAAACTCACAAATATAGGAGTTGAGATATTCTGTAAATCAATCATGATTGGACGAAATTAATTCTTTTCGAATTTATCCCTTCACGCTATCATTCTTCCATCATAACTCATTATTTGATGTTACAACATAATTTTACTCACACAAATGGCCAACTAACGTATTTGAACTTCACAACTATTATTTACAATAATATAAAATTTTCAAAATCAATTTTATTTGGCAGGAAGAACCGACACGAAGAATATAACAACTTTGTACAAAGTTTGTTCCTTTTCACAAAAATAAATAAAACTCCACGTTCTTCAACCTAATTCCTCAGACCATCTGATGTCATATTCAAACAACTAATTATGCTCTAATTCAATCATAATTAATTAATAACTTCTTATGATGGTGAAAACCAGTTTACGCTATGCCGATCTGTTTATTTGTTCATTTCTTGGTACTATTCCGTAGAGTTATCCATTTTTCTTGTTTAGAAACATAGGTAACGTGCTTCTAATTCCTTCCTCGTAAAATTAGAGTTCAATTCTAAACAAAAATTTGTCAGTAAAAAAAATTGAGCATACTATAAAAGATGAAATGAAGGATGAAGAAAGGGTGCATACTTAATTATGTATTTGTCCCGTACCATTGAATACAATATTTTTGGTTCAGTTATATATAATTATTGCATTTATCAAAAAATATTTTTACTGTCGAGAAGTATTTTAAATATATATTAAATTCTTTAAATAATATTGCGATTAAGTTCTTATTATCTGATATCATTTTTTAAACATGTATTTGCATTTTACAAAATTATACTTGAAGTGAGAGCCAGTCTAGTGGTCGATCCTTACTCGATAGCACTAAACCTATGAGATAAAGCCTACAATATGTTGGGGCATAATAACAAATGAAGAGAATATGGAATTGGTTGATTTTCTCATTGCTTTGATTGATTTATACAAGGAGTATAGTAACTAATTCCTAGTTTATAGCGATTTAGGTAAATCATCTAACCTATTTGGAAGGAAAGAATATATGCAGATAAGATACAATTTAATATGCAGATAAGATACAATTTAATACCCTCCCGCAAGCTCATGATCGAGCACGAACATGAAGCTTGGAGCGCAAGTTACAAAAACGAGAAGTCCCAACAGCTTTAGTGAAGATATCGGCAACTTGATCAACAGAGCTAACATGCCGAACAACAAGTTCTTCAGCCTAAACTTGCTCACGAACAAAGTGAAAATTAATCTTGATGTGCTTCGACCTCTGGTGAAAGACCGGATTGGTGGTGAGGAAAGTTGCACTCAGATTATCACAGAGGACAGTTGGCGGACCACAATGCGAAGCATCCATCTCCTGGAGTTATTGCTGAAGCCATAAAAGCTCAGCGGCAGCAAACGCGATTGCCCGGTACTCAGCTTCCGTGCTAGAACGGGCGACAACCTTTTGTTTCTTTAATGCCCAGCTGACCAGGTTCCCACCGTAGTAAACACAGAAGCCATGCTGAGAGCAGCAATCATCAACATCGGAAGCCCAACCAGCATCTGTGTAAGTAAGCAGCCGGGAATCATGAGAAGGCCGAAAATGAAAACTCGTATCCAAGGAGGCCTTCAGGTAGCGCAGGATTCGCTTGACGACTGCCCAGTGAAGCTCGGTTGGTCGCTGCATGAACTGGCAGACGCGGTTCATTGAGTATGAGAGCTCCGGGCGAGTGATCGTGGCGTACTGCAGGGCACCGACAATGCTTCGTTATAGGTGGATGTCCGGAAAAGGGTCGCCGGAGTGGGTGAGCCGAGAGCCAGGGACAGCCGGGGAGGAAATAGGCTTAGCACCCATCATTTTACTTCGATCCAAAAGCTCCAAAATGTACTTCTTCTGGGAAAGAAATAGGCCGGCCGAGGTACGATGAACTTCAATGCCCAGAAAGAAGTTTAAAGCTCCCAAGTCCTTTAAAGAAAATACCGAGTTGAGATAGCGAACAAACTCATCAATGAAAGAGGAGTTGGAACCAGTGATGATGAGATCGTCCACATAAATGAGAACATAAACAACATCGGAGCCATGGCGCTTGATGAAGAGAGAGGTGTCAGAGATGCCCTGCTTAAAACCATGGCGAAGAAGAGCCTGATGAAGTTTCTGAAACCAAGCTCGAGGAGCCTGTTTGAGACCATAGAGAGCCTTCTTGAGTTTGCAGACATAGGAAGGCCAGTTAGGAGAGACAAATCCCGGGGGCTGCTCCATGTAAACTGTCTCAGCAAGATCACCATTGAGAAATGCATTGTTGATGTCCACCTACCGCAGAGGCCAGTTTCGGGTGATAGCAATGCTAAGAACAACCCGAATGGTAGTAGGCTTGATGACAGGGCTGAAAGTCTCAAAGTAATCCACACCTTCTTCTTGATTGAAACCCTTGGCCACAAGACGAGCTTTGTATCGCTCAATAGAGCCATCAGACATCTTCTTAATCCTGAAAACCCACTTACAACCAACAAGATTAGTAGAAGGAGGTCTTGGGACGAGGTCCCAAGTCCCATTTCTCAATAAGGCATCATACTCCAATTGTATTGCATGTTGCCAACGAGGATTTTTCTTGGCTTGGAGAGATAGGATTTTGGTTCAAGATCAAAGGAATCGAGGGAGACAGGATATTTAGTAGTGAGTAGAGCTTTCGGTTTGAGAGAGTTGATGGATGGGCGAAAATAGGATGGAGCTTGTTGATAGGGGACGATTGCCGTAGAGGGAGGCGATGAGGAGACAGGTTCGGCTGATGAGAGAGGCAGCAGTGAGGTGATGCAGGCGGTGACTGCGCAGAGGTAGCCGACAAGTTGGAGGGCAGTGTAGAGGGCAGTGACTGCTCAGATGAAATAGGTGATGGACTGAAGGGAGCCATCGTTGGAGAGAAGGTGGACGAGGATGGGTGGGCCGTTGAGAGAAGATGGGCAGTATCCAAAAGAGTCAAGTCATATACCGGGTTGGTGTTAAGATTTGCTTTGGAGTGGTGAGAGGGAAAAGGGAAGGAAGACTCATCAAAGACAACGTGACAAGCAATATAGGTGCGGGAGGAAGGGACATGATAGCACAAGTAACCCTTGTGTTTGGAACTATAGCCCAAGAATATGCAAGCGACCGAACGAAATTCCAGCTTGTTGTTATTATAGGGACGCAGGTATGGGAAGCAAAGATAGCCAAAGGATTTTAAAAAGGCATAGTCTGGTTGGCGATTGTATAGGCGAGAGTAGGGTGAGGTATGATTAAGGATATGAGTGATTGTGCGATTGGTTAGGTATATGGCTGTGTGAAAGCTTGTTCCCAGAACTCAATAGGGAGATTAGAGTGAGCCAAAAGTGACAGTCCCTTCTCGATGACAGTGCGATTCCTTCGTTCAGAGGCTCCATTTTGTTCAGGGGTGTGAGGACAGGAAATACGATGAAGGATCCCATGGTTTTGGAGAAAGGTTGAGACATTTCGGTATTCACCCCCCCCCCAATCGGATTGTAAGGCCTTTATTTTGGTGGAGAATTGTGTTTCAACCATATTTTTGAAAAGAGTAAAGGCAAAGAAAACTTGTGATTTGGTGGCTAGGAAGTAAACCCAGATGAATTTAGTGCAGTCATCAATAAATAACACAAAATATCGATTGCCATTTAAAGATGGAACAAAAGCTGGTCCCCAAACATCAAAGTACACTAAATCAAAAGGTTTAACAGAAGGAATATGAGAGACAGGAAGATGTAATCTATGACTTTTGCCTAACTGGCAAGCAGTACACAAAGGCAAAGTTTTATTTGCTGAAACAGGTAGATTGAAATCTAAAAGTTGACGATGCAGAAGAGACTCATGGGGGTGAGCAAACCGATGATGCCAACAAGCAACAGAAGCCTTTTCACCAATAAAGACGCTAGGGGAAGACGAGGGAATGGGGAGCCGATAGAGACCATTTTCAACCACTCCCTTGAGTAATTTTGTTCCCTAAGAATCCTTAACAAAATAGTGATTAGCATAGAGTTCAACAAAGACGTTATTATCTTTGCAAAGTTGTGAAACACTGAGTAAGTTCTGATTGATTTTGGGAACAACAAGAATATTTTCAAGGGAAAGTGTAGAGTTAGCATCATGCAAAGTAGGTAAAGTATAAGTGCCAGTTAGAGTTATGGGAAGGGACTCACCACTGCTAACAACGAGATTGTCAGAGCCAGCATAGTTCGACGAAAGAGCAAGGCTGCCAAGATCAGCAGTCACGTGGTTGGAGGCGCCGGAGTCAACGACCCACGGATCAGTGATGGCGGACGGGCTGGTGTAGGTGGTGAAAGCCTGCTTCCTGCCGAAATGGCACTGACATTGGCGATCGGCGGAGTGACGGTTTGTTGGTGGGTAGTAATCAACATTAAATCGCTGGTGGCAGTTTCTCGCCGTGTGATATGGTTTGTCACAGATTTGACAAATGTTGCGAGGTGGTTCACCGCCGCCGGGGGGCAACTTAGTCTGCTGAGAGCGGGCAGGTCCCGAGTGACGATGAGCAACATGAGCCGATGGGGATACCGAATCACAGGAGTCCAGAATGCGCTGCTCCTCTTGAAGAAGAAGACCGAGCAACTCATCGGAAGACACTGAGTCACGGCGCATGCTGATCGCCGTCTTGAAAGCACTATACTCAGCACCCAAACCAAAGAGAATAAAGGACACAAAATCATCGTCAGACACGACCGAGAGGCACTCGGCCAAGGAATCAGAAATGTCACGTTTCTTTTCGACGTATTCCATGATCGACATGGAACCCTTGGTGAGGGTTTGAAGTTGCTGCTTGAGATGGTTGTGGCACGCACGAGTTTGAGACTGGAACATTGTGGAGAGCATGGACCAGACCTCAGAGGAGGTGGTGGCACGGGCAACATGACCCAACAACGGGGCAGTGAGCGTGAAGCGAAGCCAAAGCAGGACAAGACGGTCCTTGCGCTTCCAAAAGACATAAGCAGGGTTTGGAGTGGGCTCGGTGGAGGTGGAGCCGGTAGTCGGGGCGACTGTTTTGGCTGGAGCGCCGCCGGAGACGAGAAAATTGTCGAGCTCGTAAGCCTCGAGAGCAGAGAGAACCGTGCCTTTCCACAGGGAGTAGTTTGTGTGGTCAAGGCGGATTGCAAGGGTGGGGAATCGTAGGGTGGCCACAGCTCCGCCTGAAGCAGTAAAGAGAATCTGCGATGACGAAGAAGGAGGAATTTCGGAAGACATCGTGGAGGATCGGTTAGGCTCTGATACCATAATAACAAATGAAGAGAATATGGAATTGGTTGATTTTCTCATTGATGCTTTGATTGATTTATACAAGGAGCATAGTAACTAATTCCTACTTTATAGCGATTTAGGTAAATCATCTAACCTATTTAGAAGGAAAGAATATATGCAGATAAGATACAATTTAATATGCAGATAAGATACAATTTATCAGGCCAGACTCTTCGATACTAAAATCAACACAAAGGTGTTTATTTTGAGCATTAAAAATGAAGCGAATAAAATGAAGACCTATCATGATACTCTTACAGGGTTAATCCCCATAAGTTCTTTAAATTCATTTAACCGTAATAGAATTGACATATATTCATAGCTTCGTAGATATTTAAAATCATGAGATCCGACCACCGTATTGAGATTCGACATCATGATCTAGTCTGGGATTCAGCCCAAGCCGATTAATTCCAATCTAGTCATCATCATTAGTTCCCGATAAAACCGAATTGCTTGTTTCGGCTAAGACTTTGCATTTGCTTAGTTATCAAGAGCCAAAGATCATGTTTCATTTGGGATTGGGACCCATGCTTTCTCCACTGCTAAAAGTTGGCAAGCATCTGAATCGTTCACATTTCACCTTAATCAAGCCTGCAAACCAAATTTTATTATGACTAAAATAGTTTTTAGTCCCCTACATATGATACAATACTGTTTTTTGGTGTTCAAAGTCAATACCGCATTTGTTCAGCAACTAATAAATACAAAATAATTTGTTTGGTCCATATGGTGATTTTCAAGGTAGTTTTCAGGTGATTTTAGGGATCAGAAAATTGTATAAGATCATATGTTAGGGACCATAAAAAAAATTAGTTTACTGAAAACCACTTTCAAAATTACCTTGAAACCAAACAAATCATTTTAATTTTGTTGGGTACTGAAAGGAAACAGTATTGATCTCGAAAATCAAAATATGGTATAAAATCATATATTAGGGACAAAAAATAATTTAATCTTTTATTATCTTGACCAGGGAAAAAAAAATCTTTTCAAGCTACACACTATCACCCATTATCAAGGTACTCACCAATGCTAATAACTAATATTAACTTATTTAACTAAATATATTTTCTAAACCAAAAAATCTTTACAAAACATAAAGAAAAAAGATCGTTGCTCTAAGGATGCAGAGCGCACATGAAATATGAAAAAAGTGCAGAGGTGGGAATTGATGAGTCGAGGTGGTTGACGTTGTCTGTATTAGCTGTCAAATACCGTACTTCTCAAAACGACAAACAAGTACAGAAAAAGGTATTGCTATATCATGCCATGTATTTTACTAGTTTATGTTCTAATATGTATATACATGTATAATACTAATATTAAGATTTTAAAATAAAATAAAAATCAAAAATAAAAATCAAAATCAAATGTGCGCCACCACCGCCACCGCCGTGCGCCACCACCGCCGCCGCCGCCGATCTCCGCCGCCGACGATCTCCACCGCTACCGTGCGCTAGCGCCGCCACCACCTTTTTCTCTTCTTCTTCGTCTTCTCCGGCTCCTCCCGCCGCCGTCCCTCCTTCTCCTTCGCCCCGTCGAGCCTAGCCCCTCCGTCTCTCCTCTTTCGTCCCCGTCGAGCGAAACTAGCTCCGCCATCCTCCATCGTCCTCGTCCCCTCGAGCGAAACCCTAACCCTAGCGGCGGAGAAGCGGCGGAGAACCGGGAGGGTGAGCCCAGTTTGGCGAGGAGAACGGGAGCGATCTCGGTTTGCCACTGGCCGAGGAGAACGGGAGTGAGCTGGGAGAGGAGAACGGGTTCGCCGAGGAGAGCGGGAGCCGGTTCGCCGAGGAGAACGGGTTGGGATGAAGGAGAGAACGCGGCAGAGAGAACGGAGCGGAGAGAAGACCAGAGTGGAGCAGCGGCGGAGAAGACGAGGTGCACCGGAGAGGGAAGAGGAACGGCGGCGTCGCCGGAGAGGGAAGAGGAACGGCGGCGTCGCCGGAGAGGGAAGAGGAACGGCGGCATCGCCGGAGAGGGAAGAGGAACGATGGAGAAAACGAGGGAAGAGGAACAGCGGCGGCGCCGGAGAGGGAAGAGGAATGGCGGCGGCGCCGGAGAGGGAAGAGGAACGGCGGAGAAGACAAGGTGCGCGGCGGAGCAGCGGTGGCTGCGGAGCATAAATTAAATGATTAATTAATTAATTTAATATTAAATTATTTAAATTATTTAAATTAAATTAAAAATATATATTATATATTAAATAGTATAAATATATGATGTAATCAAGTAAAATACAGGGCGTGAAATAGCAATCCACTAGAAAAATGCCCATAGTGTTTATGTTAAGGTATATTTTGTCAATTTATTTTTAGATAACAGAGATAAGTATATAGGGACAAATGCTGATGAGAGATGCGTACTGCCTTATAATCATTACCTTCCTAGGGAGGGGCACTTTACCTTATCTTCCTTCCTTTTTCTTAATGATAAGGGCAGGGTGACTTGAAACACATCAAGTTTAGTGTCATTTTGCCAAAGAATTTTGTGTAATTTTACATATGTGGAGCTGGGAGCTAAATGATATTTTGATAAGTATCATATTCAAGTTGTAATTTAAAGGTGAAAAATCAGATTGAACAAAATACATTAACGTGAATAATTAAATTTGGTCATCATTATGAAAACGACAATCAAACTAAAGTGATCGCGCAAAGGCTTGGGTTGTGTCTGCTTTTTCCTGATCAAGTGTTAAAACTACACACGATACATTCGTGGGATTTCTTGAAGCACCAGGGTGATTCATTAATAGGGATATAGTTGATTTAGAATCAAGATAAGAAATGAATGCCTTTTTTAAATAGAGATATAGTTAATTTAGAATCAAGATAAAAAAGGAATACCTATTCTTATTGGTTTTGTATATATTATGTTCCATATTTGTTCAGATCTTGTATACCCTTTGTACTTACTATATATATATATATCAATACACACAGCCACAATGAGGTGTGTGCATTACATTCTATCATGATATCAGTAAGGTTTTCCTAAAATTCCTGATTTTTACCTTTTCTTTCATTTTCCCAAAATACCAAAATCTCTTACCCTTCTCCGATCGGCCGCCGCCCACCGCCCACCGCCCACCGCCGATGTTCGTTACAAATCTCCGGCCACCTTCTTCAGTTCTGCCGATGACCATCTCTTCTCCGGCGAGTCTCTATCTCGACCGATCTACTCTTTTTGACGCCTGCTCACGCTGTCGCCTGCTCAGTTGCTCGGTTTATTGTGATTTTCTCAATCAAGTTCTCTGGTTTTTTGACCATCTCCTTCTCGACCGTGCAAACGTCTCCGTCGTCCCGCCTGCGATCTCGATAAGTGGCTGCTTCATCTTTGGCTTCTCTTCAAGTTCTAATCGGTGATCCCTTCTTTGATTCCCAGTGTCTTCTAGTTGCTCCACCGGTGATACTCCATTGTTCCCTACGATTTCACCAGCAAGAGGGGAGCGTGATCCACACACGCCCATCCCCTTACCGTTCGTGCATCTCCGCGGTTGTTCTCATTCAAGCGTGTGATACACACGCGCCTCATCACCTAGGCATCTTGTCGCGTCTTCAACTATTCGCGAGTTGGAGATTTCTCGTGAGTTGGAAATTTCTCACGAGTTGAGGGAATTTATCGCAAGCTTTTCATTTCCAGTTGGCATCTCGGCCAGTGCCCAGTCAGCACCGTATTATAAAAAAAACATATTGGTTTCTCTTGTATTATGGCTTCTTTTGTTCAACCACGGTGTCAATGGTGTTATGTTCTGGGTCATGTTGCTTCCTCTTGTTCTAAACTGCACGATGAATGGTACTTATTGCAGTGTCTGTGGTGTAAGCAATTTGGTCATGTTGCCTCTATTTGTTCTCATTTGGTCTCTTTAACTTCATCTACTGCTTCTCCACCACATGCTCCTCCCCATATTTGTTGGATAGCTGATTCTAGAGCAACCAACCACATGACTTCTTCTCAGTCTGCTCTTGAACGCGTGACTCCTTATTATGGTAACAATCATGTTATTGTTGGTAATGGTTCTACTGTTAACATTACCTATGTTGGTAATTCTCGAGTCTCTGATTCATTATCCTTGCTTGATGTTTTGGTGGTTCCACAAATTACTGACAATTTATTGTCTATTAGCAAGTTGACTCGAGATATGAATGTTGTTATTTGTTTTGATGATTCTTCTTTCACCATCTCAAAAAAGTTTACTAGAGATATTATTGGTAAAGGCCATCGTGATAAGGACCTATATGTTTTGGATCATGGTGGTGCTTCTTTATCTACCTTTGTTGTATCGAGTGCTTCTAAAGCATCTTTTGAACTTTGGCATAGTAGATTGAGTCATGTGCCTCACAACATCATTTTGTCCTTGAGCAAGTATGGATGTTTGTCAGTTACTAGTTTGCTGCCTAAGCCTCATTTATGTCCTTCTTGTGAGATGGTTAAAGGCAAGCGTCTTTCTTTTACTAATAATTTAAAACGCGCACCACACATACTTGATCTAATTCATTGTGATCATTGGAGACCCTCCCTTGTTGTCTCTCGAACTAGTTACTCACATTATGTCATTTTTGTTGATGATTTTCACGGTTTACTTGGTTTTATCCTTTACAACAGAAGTATGATTTTGTAGAGGCTTACATGCAATTTGAAGCTTTTGTTGAGAACCAGTTTTCTACCATCATTAAAGTATTTCAGAGTGATGGTGGAACCGAGTTTGTGAATCATCGCATGCGGACTCATTTTGCATCAAAGGGCATTCATCATCAGCTTTCATGTCTTAACACTCCTGAGCAAAATGGTCTTGCAGAGAGGAAGCATCGTCATATTACAGAGACAGGTCTGTCGATGCTCTTTCATTATAGCCTTCATCACTCCTTTTGGTATGATGCATTTTTTACAACAGTCTACATCATAAACAGACTGTCTACTCCAGTTTTATTTGATCAGACTCCACTCTTTGTTATATTTGGTACGACGCCTGACTACTCTAATTTTCATCTTTTTGGTTGTCAAGTTTCCCCTATTTGAGGCCCTATGTTGCACATAAGTTGGTCCCTCAGAGTATGTATTGTATATTTTTGGGTTATAGTTTCCAGTGCAAGGGTTATCGATGTCTTGATCCTCTTACGAAGAAGGAGTACATCACTCGCCATGCTCGATTTGATGAGTTATTTTTTTCAGCTACCTGTACTGTCACTGTTACAGATTTATCATCATTGGATGTTTCTGCCTTTTTAGAGCCTTCATCAGTTTCATCGGAGGTTTTTGAGTCATCTTCTTCAGCACAATCACCCACTATTTTGGAAGATTTCAATTTTTCACCTATACCAGAAGCTAATGATTCTTTAGAAATTTGTATTTGTTTACTACAGGGTGACCTACAGCTTGTTCGACATCAGCCAGCGCCGCCAGCACAGCCAACGATGCTGCCACCGCCGACTCACGTGCCGGCCACTCCCGACGCGTGTGTGAGTCACGCGCCGCCTCACCCACCATCGGTGTCTTCTCCGACAGCACCAGTCATCCCTGCTTCTCCAGTGTCACCATTGCCGCCGCCTACTCAGTTGTCGTCGTCTACCTCAGATTCCATGCTTGCTGCCTCGGTGTTCGAGCCACCTACTTCTCCAGTGTCACCATTGCCGCTGCCTGCTCAGTCATCGTCGTCTACCTTAGATTCCATGCTTTCTACCTCGGTGTCCGAGCCACCCACAGGATCCGCGCCTTCTCCAGTTGCGGGTCTCTCTTCCTGGCATCCAATGAATAATCCCATGTGCACTGGTTTTCTACGGTACAAGGATTTTTCTGAGTATGACATTTCTGGTTTACTAAGTGCTTTGTTTTCTAAGACGGAGCCCCTGAGTCATTGCTCGGCTGTTAAAGATCCTGAATGGGTTGCTGCTATGGACTCAGAGATGGATGCCTTACCCACCTAGCAGACATGGGAATTGGTTCCTCGTCCCTCAAATGACAATGTTGTTGGCTCAAAATGGGTTTTCCAGTTGAAGTACAAATCTGATGGTTCACTTGAACGACACAAAGCAAGGTTAGTTGCTCAGGGTTTCTCCCAAATGCCTGCTTTTGATTATGATCATACTTTTAGTCCAGTGGTGAATACTTCTACTATTCATATTGTTTTATCTGTTGTTGTACATCGCAATCGACCATTGCAACAACTTGATGTGAAGAATGTTTTTTTAAATGACATTCTTGATTCTCCGGTTTACATGGAGCAGCCTGCTGGTTACAAAGACCTCATGTGTCATGATTATGTTTGTCGTCCACGCAAGGCCATTTATGGTTTGAAGGAAGCTCCCCACGCTAGGTTTCAGCGGTTTAGTTATTTTTTGATTGGCCTGGGTTTTATATGAAGTTCTTCAGATTACCTCCTTATTTGTTTTCTCATAGGGTGCCTCTTTGCTATATTTGTTGGATTATGTTGTTGACATTATTCTTACTGGAAATGATGGTCATCTTATTCGGAAGTTTATTGATTGGGTAAATCTAGAATTTAAGATTACCGACCTTAGCACTCTATAGTATTTTTTGGGATTGGAGGTTGTTTGTACTTCCGATGATTTATTTCCTGGTCAAGCTATATAGGCCAAGGACATTTTACTGCGAGCTGGCATGCAAGATTCTGCATCAGTTGCCATTCCATTTGTGGCTTTTTCGCTACTGTCCAGCTCTTCCGGTAAGTCGTTTAGAAATCCCACTCTTTATCTTTCTTTGGTTGGTGTGCTACAGTGTTTGTCGATAACACGTCCCGACTTGTCCTATGCTGGCCAGTCAGTACATGCAGACTCCTACTACTGACCATTACCAAACTGTCACTTGGATTTTGCGCTATGTACTTGGTACTCTCTACTATGGTCTTCTGTTTCTCGCAAAATCTTCCGCTTTACCAGTTGTAGGTTACTCGGATGCTGATTGGGCTCGTTGTATAGAGACTCGTAGGTCTACATATGGTTATGCCAGTTTTCTTGGCAGTAACCTGATTTCATGGAGTGCTAAGAAGCAGCCTACAGTTTCTCATTTTAGTTCAGAATCAGAGTACCATGCTATGGAAAATACTGTTGTGGAGTTCGCTTGGTTGATGAATCTTCTTCGGGACTTACGTGTGACGACGCGCGCCCCTCCTATTTTGCTGTGTGATAATAACAGTGCTCTCTTCCTGGCTCAGAATCCAGTTTCTCATAAGGGAGCCAATCACATTGATATTGACTATCATTTTTTTACGTGAGATGGTGTCTTTTGGCAAGCTCAGGGTTGCTCATGTTTCTACGAACTTGCAGCTTGCTGACATCTTTACAAAGGGCCTACCCCGTCCTCAGTTTGAGTTTCTTCGTTCCAAGTTTTGCATTGCGACCAGTCACACATTTCGTTTGGGGGAGAGAGAGAGAGCGGGGGGGGGGGTGTTAATAGAGATATAATTGATTTAGAATCAGGATAAGAATATAATACCCTTTCTGATTGGTTTTGTATATATCATGTTCCATATTTGTTTAGCTCTTGTATACCCTTTGTATTCACTATATGTCAATACACAAAACCACAATGAGGTGTGGGTTTTACATTCTATCATTCATAAATGAGCTCGAGTTCGATTTTAGATTCAAATTTCACTTCACTTGGGGAAGATGCTATAATCGGCTTCTTCGACACGGATTAAGATCACCTCATTGCTATTATTTGCTTTGCACTGTGTGTTTTTTTTTCAAGAATGTGAATTTCCTGTTGTTTTTTTCTTGGTTTATATCTTCTTGGACTAATATAAGGTTTAGCATTTTCTATGAAGTTTGTTGGTATGCCTTGAATACTGTAATAGCCGCTTCTGCAACCCTGGCCTGGGGGTCCGAATTGCGTGTCTCTTTATTGGACTGCTGTTGTTTTGGGCCGAATTGCGTTTTGGCCCAATTTGTTAGGGTTTAGTGGAGACAGCATATAAGGTGTCTCTCTCCTCTCTGTAAACACTAATTCTGTTCTGCACTTAGATAGGTAGAAATCTGGCCAATTTCTTGGCGTCTGTAACTTGCTACCTATTATAGTGAATCCGTCTCCCGTGGATGTAGCCAAATTTGGCGAACCACGTAAATCTTGTGCCTTGTTATTTTCGTTCATATTTTCTGTTCTTTCTCCATTCAACTCAACAAAGTTTTTCTGCATTTGATTATTTTCCACAGCCTAGCCTCAGTTTGTGGTCTTTTCTCTGTCTTGATCAGGGCCAGTTTGATGCTTTTTTAGTAAGATAATAACCAATGGTTTGGGCATTTTGTTGATCTATACTACTTTTTACTGTTTCCTAGTTCCATGTTTATTTATGAGGCATTTAGTTCCCCAGAAGGTCTGGGTGAACTTCACAACATTGTTGGAGACTCATACATACCTTACAGTTTCCTATATTTGTTTGACTTGATCAATTCGATGCCTCCTTTTTGTCCATTGCCTAATTACTTTTGACTTTCTAAATAGTTCTTTTTCCATTCTTTTGGTGAATAGAACTCTTTATTTCAATGACTTCGATCTAAAGTGGTGTATTTATAAATTTCCACATGTAAAAACTGTTTTTTACCTTTTGGTTTGCAGATTAGCTGAATAATGGGAGCTGTTGGTGTTCCTAGATATCATGGTCAGGAAGAAGAAAACACCTCATGAAGTTAGCAGCAGGGAAGGTTGGTGGTGGTGGAAAGGTGAGGTTCTTTAGGGTTTAGCA
The DNA here is from genome assembly GCA_037428765.1 of Rubia yunnanensis. Lineage (NCBI taxonomy): Eukaryota > Viridiplantae > Streptophyta > Magnoliopsida > Gentianales > Rubiaceae > Rubia > Rubia yunnanensis. Next base: position 5,502,962 of record CM075070.1, read on the forward strand.
TCACAGGTTGGGCAATGTTGAGCTCAATGTTTTGCCTAAATGGTGGCAGATAAGACAAGAGGGGTATGGATTATTTTTGGCATCTTTCAAAGGGGGCAATTTGATTATTTTAGGTTGGTGTTTGTTTGACCAGCAGCTTCAAGGGAAAAGAACATCTGATGTTGATCCATGGAAACAATTGAATAGCTAGTTGTGGTTACACTGTAACTAGGGCCTATGTTTAATGTTAATTTAGTTGCGGTGCTGGTTTGATTGATGATATTTTATACAATGATTTGGATTGGATTGGATTGCTTAAAACCTTGCAATACAATTAATGATTTGTTCTAGCAAGTTTCTCTTCGAAAGGTGTCGATGCTATTTGGATACATTTAGGTTAATTAGTTGGATAAATTCATTCACAACGCATGTTTTGTCATTGTAAATGTGTTTTAAAACAAGTTTTGGAGGGAAAATGTGGTTTATAATATTGTAGGATAGTTTCAACTTTACAACGTCAAATGTTTTTGTAATAACTCAGGATTTGAAGGGGAAACGAGGGTAAATGTTTCAGGTAACTTGTGTATTTACGACGAAAAAGTACGTTGTAATAGTGCATATTACCATCATAAATAACTATTTGCAGCCGGTAATATTCCCATTGTAAATGCTCAATTACAATGGGGAAACTGAGCCCATTGTAGAATTATTTACAACCAAGCCTCTTACAACCCCTTACAACGGGGATGTGGCCCGTTGTCAAATCCTTTTTACAACGAAAAAAAATAACTTTTTACAACGACATTTGTACCTGGAAAAAAAGGGTTTTCTTGTAGTGTTAGGGTTGACGATAGACGGCTTTGGAAATTCGTTATACAATAATTGATGAACAATCATCATCTAACGTAGTATGATCGACGACTGTTGGGCTTGAACCGCGGTTGAAAGTGTCATACAATGACTTTGTTGTTTACTTTTGCGCACTTTTAATGGCAATTTCGTAGTCGATTCATGTATCTAAAGTGCACTAAAGTAGACAACGGCGAAAATTTATAATTTTAAGGCACTTCTAAGGAATTTCTCAAGAGACACCGACTTAGGAAGTCTTCCTCCACTGGACAGGTGTCTGGAGTGCACTAAAGTAAGAAACCCTAAAAAATATCCCATCTATGTAAAAAACTCTAAAAGATATTTCACCTTTACTATGCCCCTCCTTCAAGCAACAACTGTTTTTCTTTACCTTTGTTTATTTTTCTTCCATCTTTCTTTTGTTTCTTCATTATGTCTTCCTTCTTCCCCAAATCTTGCACTTCCTCTTTTTTTTCTTTTAAATTCGACTCCACAGTGACGGCTTAAAATTTGAAGAATGTGTGGTGATAAAATTTATATTATCATGGTATAGTTTCTTCTTCCTTTTGAATTCGTTGTTGATAAACCACCTACAAATTTTAATATATGTTATTGTTCAAGGTGGATTGATGATTTTTGTTTGAATGTTTATTATTATGAGCTTGATTGTAGGTGAGTTTGATATGAGTGTCGAAGATGAGTATGACGGTAGTTGTGACGTGTTAAGGACGAATTTCAATTTGTGTTCATATGAGATATGGAATGATGAGGTCGATCTGAATTTTCTGATTTCTGTAGAACCAGAGAAACCCCATGTTTAAAAAAAATTAATTTCAAAGGGCAGTTCCAAAGTTTTTTTTTTGGTAATAATCGTACTGTTCCCTATTTCATTCGTTGATATTGGAATTGGTACATGTTACATTGCCATGTGCAAGATTATGCGCCTCGACTACTCATAGTCTATCCACCTTAAGTATAGATAGCCTGTGGAACACCATCCCCAGAATTAAAATTTCCCTAACAAATTGCCTTGTATCTGGCGGGATATCTAGGTAATTGGTGATATGTCGTAACGCATTTTCACAGTCTGTCTTTATGAGTAGATGCCAATTCCTTTTGATGCTAGCCTGCTTCATAGCCTGGAATATAGCCATTAGCTCAGCTTGGACCGCCGAGTGGGCATTGATGGTTAATTTTCCATTCCACCGTAGCTGTGTGGGAGTCTTTACGCACCAGGCCGCCACTCCTTCTACATTGTTGCTCCAGAACGCGGCATCTGTGGTTATAATTGTGGTATCATGGAAGATATGGTCCACACACATATCCTTCTTGAGCCACGTGAGTGTAATGTCTCCCATCTTTGTAGTCTCTTTAAATGGTTCCTCACTTGTGTCATTGTATGGTACTGTACCTGTGAGATCCATATCGGCGTCCAAAATGTGCATGTTCCGAACCCTAGCCCTTATTGTAGCTCTGTTGGTTAGGCCTTGTATGTCACTCGTTATATGATTGAATGAGATAGGTTCTTGTTGGAGTGTGATAGAGCATCTGGCGCACCAAATACCCCAGATTATAAAACATGCTAGTTCACGATCTTCCTTCTCCGGAGCGATGTTAAACCATTGATGGAACCATACTTTGAATGAAGTTGGGATACATGTGCTGAAATCTAAACCCAATCTGCTATGTCTCCATACCTTCCTGGCTATGTCGCATTCGAACATCATATGCTCTATTGTTTCGTCTGCTGACGAGCACATTTGGCACTTTGTGGATAGGATCATACCTCTTTTCAGGAGATTAGGAGCTACTAGGCATGCCCCATTGATCATTCTCCAAATAAGAAATTTTATATTCTCTGGGATATTAGCATTCCACAAAACCTTCCACATTTTGATTTCTGACTGATTTGCTGGTGGTGTTGTTGAGGATGAGGGTTTATCACAGATCTTAGCCTCCTTTGCAGTGTGATAACCCGTCTTGACAGAGTATTTCCCTAATGCCTCTTTTTCCCATGCCAAATAATCTCCATCCCTGAAACTGTTCATCGGAATGTGTATTTTTTCAATTTCCTTGATTATGGCAGGTGGGAATAGAGTTCTTAGCAACGGCATCCTCCAGGATTTGTGTGCATTGATGAGATCAGAGACTTTAAATCCTACAGATGGGAAGATACTTGTTTCATATTTAAGTGGATTGATCGCATCTGGTATCCAATTTTGTTGAATGTCCATCGCCTCACCCGTCACAATTTTCCATTTTAGGTGAGGTTTGTTTAGTTCGAGCCCCCAAAGTATTTCCCTCCATCCGTAAGAGTCTCCCTACTTCTTTTTTATCTGTAGAAAGTCCTGTTTCCTGCAGTACTTTGCCAGAAAGAACTTTAAGAGGAAGGATGCTTTGTTTTGTATGAGTGTCCACGTCTGCTTCCTTAGCATCGCTTGGTTCATTTCAGCCGTAGATCTCATCCCTAGTCCACCATTCCATTTCGATTCACATATCTTATCTCATGACCTCCAATGTATCCCTCTCCCTTTCGGATCTCCTGCCCAGATAAACCTTGCCATCTGTTTGTCAATCTGATTAGCAATTGTTTTAGGTATCCTAAAAGTCCCAATGGTATACTGGGATAATGAACAGAGCACATGCTTGCATAGTGTGATCCTTCCCATTACCGACATGTTGCTCTTTCTCCATTGAGCCGTCTTTGATATAATCTTCCTTTTCAAGCCTTTAAACAATGTGACTTTTGAACCCTTAAAATTGATGCCATGGCCTAGGTATTTCTTTTGCATGATATCTGGCTTAATGTTGAGTCTCAATTTGATCAAGTTCTTGGTGAAGTCATTGGCATTTGGGCTTATCATGAAAGAAGATTTCTCAAAATTCAATCTTTGTCCCGAGTAGGCTACGAACATATTTAATGTGGTTGCTAATTTCTGCACACCCCGTTCCGTGACCTCAAAGAAGAGAATACAGTCATCCGCAAACATCAGGTTTGAAACACATGGCACGCCCACGCCACATTGGATTCCCCTACACACCTGTTGGAATGGTGATGAGGCAATCATGGATGACAACGCTTCCTGGCACAAAATGAAGAGGAATGGGGAAAGTAGGCAGCCTTGTCTTAATCCTTGTTTGGGTTGAAACGGTTCCGAGAGCACCCCGTTGAATTTAATAAAGTATGCCACCGTAGTGACACACTCCATGATCCACTGAATCCACTTAATTGGAAATCCCATCCACCCCCATGAAATTCCTGAAAAAGTCCCAAGACACTCTATCGTATGCTTTGCTCATATCAATCTGTAAAGCTGCAATGGCTACTTTCCCTCTCTTCTGCTTCCTAACCTTCTCGATTAGCTCGTGTACTACTAACGAGTTCTCAACGATCGACCTTCCTTTTACAAAACCCGCTTGGTTGATGGAGATTAGATACCTCATTATGTGTTTTAATCTATTGGCTAGTACCTTAGCAATTACTTTATACGTAACATTGCATAAATTAATAGGTCTTAAATGAGCAGGATTAGTTGGTACCTGTGTTTTTGGAATGAGTGTGATGTTGGTGGCATTCCATTCTTTTAGCATTCTTCCAGTTATGAAGAATTCTTGTACTGCTTTCGTGAGATCGTCTCCAACTTCGCTCCAGTAGTTTTTGTAAAATCCTAGTGGGATTCCATCTGGTCCCGGTGCCGTCCAATTTCTCATTTGGAATAGTGCCATTTTAACTTCCTCTGTCGTCACCCCTGCTGAATTAGCCGTTGGTTCAATAAGTTTTAGGATATCATTGATTGTAGTGTCTCCGTATGCATCCTGTGGCATGACAGATTCGTTGACAAAAACCATACTGACATGTTCTACCACCATCTCCCGCAGTTTGTTCAGGTCAGTTACCCACTTCCCTTGAATGTTCTTCATCTGTGTAATTTGATTCCTTCCTTGTTTCTTCTTGGCCCATTTATGAAAGAAGCTTGTATTCTTATTGCCTTATGCATCCCATTTAACCTTTGCTCTTTGCTTCCAGAAGTCGTTTTGTTGTTCTAGTAGAACATCTAATTCTTCTGACCTAATTTTCGCTTCTTCAAAATCATGGGTCAACTGTAGTCTATCTATTTCTCTTTCCTTCCTTCGTATCATTTTCTCCAGTACACCCATGTTTTCTCTGCTCCAGGTGCTGAGCTTGAGCATTGTGGTTTCTAATTTCGTCTCCAGCATAGGCATATAGCAATGATGAGCTGTTGACGTTCCTTGTGCTCCGCTTTGGTTCCACCCTCTCTACAGATTCTCTTTTATGATTTCTCTAATCCCATCCCTTCGGATCCAGAATGCTTCAAACTTTGGCCTTTCCTTTCTGCTTCAACCCGTAAACAGATGATGTGTGTTCAAAACAATCGGCCCATGATCTGATCTTGACATTGGCAGGTTCGTAAGCAAGTAATGTGGGAATAGTTCAACCCACATCCTATTAGCAAATTCTCTATCCAGCCTTTCTACTACCAGTTGATCTCCTTTCCACCCATTTGACCACGTAAACCATTGTCCCTAATTGTGTAACTCTTAAAGGTTATTCCTTCGTAGCACCTCATCTAACGCAGTTGTTTGCTGCTCAGTAACTAAATTACCTCCTCTCTTATCATGATTTCCCGTAACCTAATTGTAGTCCCCTATGATTAGCGTCGGTAAAGTGTTGTTGAGTAGGTCATTGTTCAACTCATCCCAGACTTCTTCCCTTCTTCTTTTATCAGGATGTCCATACAGCAAAACAAGCTTCCATTCCTCCCCTGTTAGGGAAGTGATATTACAAAATACCAAATTTTGAGAGTTTTTTGCTACCCCGAGATGAATATCCTGTGTCCAAGCCACACAGAGACCACCTTTAGTACCCCTAGCATCTACGATTTCCCAACTAGTGAAATACGACTTGTCTAGCCATTTGCACATCTTACTACTACTACATTTCGTTTCCATAAGAAAAACAATATTGGGTTTATACTGCGATACGAGGTTGTTGAGAGTACTTACTGTCAGAGGGTGTGTCAGCCCTCTGCAGTTCCAACATAGTAGATTCATGTACCTCTTGGTGGTTGTTCTGGACTAACCATCGAAGTACCACATATATTTCCTTCGCAAGACTTCATGACCAATGAGACTATCTCTTCATATGTTCGGGCACCAACAATGACCATTTTCCCTTGCTCCACTCCATCGTTGGAATCTATCTCTGGAAAATTCTCCACCACCCGTATCAGCTGTGGTTCGTCCTCCACATTTAAGCGTGATCTCTTTTAAAGTGCTAACTCGCCCAAGTCCACTTGAAGATTCCTTTTCCTTTTTTGTCCCAACTTCCTTGCCACTGGCATAAGATCCACCATAGCCCAAGTCAAAGCCTCTTCTTGATGAATGGTGAAACTAGTTTCATTGGCTTCCAACTGTGCTCGTTGTGTAATCACAGAATCATTTGACTGTACCGAGATCATCTTTGGAAAAAGGAATGCCGGGCCTCTCTGACGCTGCAAGTTTTTCTCAATCAATAATCCTATTGCAATGGTAGATTTTGAAGGTGGTAGCCTTGCTCTCGTCCCCCACCTTGAGCCTCCACTATAACCCACCATTTTACTTGAGCTAGCCTGATTGTCATTTTTGCACGATCTCGAACCCAGAATAGGATGTTGAGACAACCTTTTCTTCGATTTATTCAAGACTGGGTTCTCAGCCTAGGATACCAGCTCCTTCTCCTTTTCCATCTGGGCCTGACTATTCTGTAACCCATTCAATTCCATTAAGCCCTTGCTGTCTATCATTAAAACTTGTTCCCTTCTCATACTCCCATCCACCAAAAAACTTTTTTCCTTCATCCGATTGAGATCTAAAGTAAGCACTGAGAAAGCGGTCGGCAATTGCATGCCGTCGATTCTTTCATCAACCAACACGGAAGTCTCTCCTTCGCTTCTTACCGCACCTCCTTTGTTGTTGTCCTCCGACTGTCTCCTCCGAGCTTCCTCCGGCACCAGCATAGCCATTCCATTCTCGGCTCCGAATGGTAAGTTATTGGTAGCTCCCTCGTCGTTTGATACCATCTGTTTAGTTGATTGCTCTAAATTCTCCAAGGCCTTCTCTGATATCCCTTCTGGGTTTACCACTCCATCATCGCGCTTGAGCTACGCGCCAGAGTTGGATTATTCCGTGGAACCGGCGCGGGTCGATTGTGGCGAAACCCGTCGACCTCCACTGTTCATGCCCGACTTGTCCTCCATCGGAGAAGGCATGTTTGACGCATCGTCCTCTTGATTTTTGGATTTGGTAATTGCTCCGTCGTCCTTCTTTAACCAAAAGAATGCCTCTGTTGCGTTTTTCCATCCATCATTTATAACCAAAAGAGAAACCAACTGAAGCTAAAAACCTGTGAAACATGACCACGTTTCCTTCCTAAATTCATGCCACTATCTTGTTACATTCATGCAACTAAATCTTATGACTAAGTCATGACAAATGAAGGCTGCATAAGTTTACAAATAATAGAATATTTACTACAGTAATTCTGCAGTACATACGAGCTTAATTACTAACAAATCTCCCTCTTAAGCTCGTTCCTCCACACCGATTCGAACAACACCAGGCTTGTGACGCATATCAATGAACTTATTTCGTGCCAAAGCCTTGGTCAGAATGTCCGCTAGCTGCCCATCAGTGCCAACATGATCAACATCCATTTTTCCGGTTTCAATACACTCCCGTATAAAATGAAACTTTGTGTCAATATGCTTGCTCCTTGAATGTTGCACCGGGTTATTGCAAAGAGCAATAGCAGATTTGTTATCCACCAACAGCTTGAAACTCAACTCTTGGCGCCCAACCATTTCACCGATCAAACGGCTAAGCCAAACACCTTGACATGCCGCCGTTACTGCCACAACATACTCTGCCTCGCAAGATGAAAGAGCAACAATCTTTTGCTTTTGTGAGGACCACGTAACAATACTATTCCCAACAAAGAAAGCTATCCCGGAGGTGCTTTTCCGATCATCGACGTCGCCGGCAAGATCACTATCACTGTAACCAAGCAAGGCCACTTCCTCTGCACTTGATTTATAACACAGACCATAATTCAAAGTACCCTTAGTGTACCTAAGAATCTTTTTAACCGCAGCCCAATGTTGTGTGCTCGGAACCTCCATGTATCGACTAGCGATTCCCACCGAATGAGCAAGGTCTGGCCTTGTATTAACCAAGTAACGAAGACTGCCAATCACACTACGATATTTGGTTTCATCGACCTCATCGCTACCATCATGCTTGCTTAAACGAAGTCGATTTTCCATTGGAACATGACAAGGATTACAATCACTCATGCCTGCAAATTCCAAAATCTTCGCTGCATAAGCTCTTTGGGAAACCGTGATTTCACCATCTCTTTGACACACCTCAATTCCCAAGTAGTAACTAAGAAGACCATGATCGGTCATCTTAAACATCTTCTGCATTTGTACCTTGAACTGGATGATTTCTTGAACACTTGTCCCCGTAATAATTAAATCATCCACATAAATACCCACAAGCAAGAAAGTTTGAGCTGTACCTCTCCGATAAACAGCGTGCTCAAGCTGGTTTTTCACGAACCCAAGTGAGGCGAGAGAAGCGTCCAGCTTGGAATTCCATGCACGCGGTGCTTGTCGAAGCCCGTACAAAGCCTTATGCAGCTTAAGCACCTTTCCATCATTTGCGCTGTCTTCAAAACCCGGTGGTTGCTGCACATAAACATCCTCCACCAAGTCGCCATTCAAGAACGCTGATTTCACATCCATGTGGTGCACCTCCCATTTGTGATGTGCGGCTAATGCAAACAACAACCGCACTGTTTCCATTCTCACCACCGGAGCGAAAACTTCTTCAAAATCCACCCCTTGACGTTGAGCATAGCCTTTCGCCACAAGTCTCACCTTGTGCTTCACGATGTTGCCGGCGGGATACTTTTTCACCTTAAAAACCCATTTGAGACCAATGGCTTTGTAGCTTGCTGGAGGTGATGCGAATTCCCACGTTTTGTTGTCGTTGATCGACTTCAACTCGTCCACCATAGCACTCCTCCAAGATGGATCAGCAAGTGCTTCTTGCACGCTCGTCGGCTCCTCCGCTATCAAGAAGCAATTTCCACTTTCTTCAACATTGTTCACCTCAACAGTGGTGTTGTACACATCTGTGATCCGTTGATATCGCGGAGGATGTGAATCTGAGTCAAGATTGTCATCATGTGTTGGTGGCGTAGCAAACTGAACATGGGTCTCCACAGGTGTGGGTGTTTTCGGCTCAACTTCCGATGCAATCACCTCTGCAGCAAGCGTACGTGAGGCACCATTTACTCCTTGGCTGGTTTCCATCGAGTAAACCACCGTGAATGAAGTCGGAGCTGCTACTTTCTCCATGCTTGCTGCCTCCCAACTCCAAGCACGACCCTCCTCAAAGGCAACATCTCTAGTCACATATAACCGCTTCTCTACCGGGTTGTAGACCCGATAAGCCTTTGCACCATCTTCGTAACCTAAAAACACTCCCAACACCGAGCGATCTGCAAGTTTGTGCAACCCCGGTTCGAGTTTCTTGACATGAGCAACGCACCCAAAGGTTTTGAGATGGTGCACACTCGGCTTCTTCTTGTACCAAGCTTCGTAAGGTGTCATGCCATCAAGACTCCTTGTCGGTGCGCTGTTGAGAAGATACATAGCAGTCTTCATTGCCTCCCCCCAAAACATTCCGGGCACCTCCATCGACTTCATAAGACAACGAGCCATTTCAACAACAATTTGATTTCACCTCTCTACAACGCCATTTTTTGTGGCGAATAAGGTGCTGTGGTGTTGTGCTTAATCCCATTCTCCTCGCAGAACTCAACAAATTCACTAGAGTTGAATTCTCCGCCACGATCGGAACGAAATGAAAGCAATTTGCATTCACGTTCAACTTCGGCCATAGCCTTGATTTTCTTAAAACACCGGAATGCCTCGTCTTTGGTCCTGAGCAATTCAATCCACATATATCGACTAAAATCATCGACTATGAGAAAGAAATACCTCTTGCCACCCGCGGTTGTTGGAGTTATAGGACCACACAAGTCACTGTGCACTAACTCCAATGAACGCTTTGCACGAAACTTCGAAGCTTGAGGAAATGGGGTCCTGTGTTACTTCCCCAGTGAACATCCATCACAAAGCTCCTCCACATGCTCGACATAAGGAAGACCCTTCACCATTTTAGTTCGGGATAGGTTGTGCAAAGCACGAAAATGGAGATGACCAAACCGTGCATGCCACAACCAAGCTTCATCATCCTTTTTCGTCAATAAGCTCACCGGAGTTGCTAGATTCAGCTGCAAAGTATACATCCGGTTTCGAGTTCGCTTAACCCGAGCCAACACCTTGTGAGCTCGATCAAGAATGCATAGAACTCCTCCTTCGATGACAATTTTCAACCATTTTCATCAAGCTGCCCAAGTGAGATTTTGTTGCTCCGTAGGCTTGGGATGTAGTAAGCGTCAGAGAGAATACGATGTTCACCGGTGAGATATTGGAATATCACCGTACCTCTGCCACGAATATGCACAACCAAACCGTTGCCAAATCGAACCTTCCCATGCACCGTTTCATCAAGGGTTCTGAAAACCTTCTTGTCTCCGGTCATGTGGCTACTAGCGCCGGTGTCGAGATACCAACTGCCATCTCCCACATCTACAGGAACCACCTTCTCCTCATTCAAGTACACCTCTTGAGTCACATTATCCAACGCCTCAATCTGCACCATGAGTAGAGCTGGATCATCGTCACCTTCTACCTTGACTTGAGTAAGATTTGCATGTTCTTGCTGATCACGGTCGCGTTTTGCCTTGCGGCACTCCTGTTTCCAATGCCCTGGAATCCCACAATAGTGACATTTCTCTTTCTTGCGTTCGCCACTACCACCATTGCTTGATGGCTTTTCTTTGCTCCTAGCTGGTGATTTTGGCTTGGCCGGAGACTTGTTCTTCTTGTCCCTGCCACCGGAAGAATCTTGCCCTCGTTGCCGAGATTTCCATTCCCCCTCGGTGAGTAGTAACTGTCCTCCAGTAGGTGTGGAGTCCTCGAGTTCGCCGCGCTCTTCCACCACCAACAGCCGACCAGTGAGTTCCTCGATGGACAAAGTTTTCAAGTCTACAAGTGACTCTATTGCCATTGCCATCTGCTTGTATTTTCTTGGCACACTACGCAAGAATTTCAGCACCGCCTTGTGCTCTGATACTGAATTTCCCAGTACTTCCAGATCGTTCATAATGGCCGTGAGTCGAACGCCAAAAGACTCGACCCCTTCGCCATCCTTGAAAGCCAGTGTCTTGAACTCCGTCCAACGCGTTTGTGCTTTCGCTTCTCGAACACGCTCCACTCCAACTCGCATCATTTTAAGCGTATCCCAGGCTTCCTTTGCTATTGCCTTGATTCCCAAGGTGCGCACCAATTCCAGCGGAACTGCTCGGAGCAGTGCCGACATTGCTCGCCGATCATCACGTGTATCACTTGGACCATCCTCGATCACAGCCCACAAGCCTTGAGCTTAAAGCTGCACCTTCATGAGAATCACCCAGTCTGCATAATTGGTTCGAGTGAGAGTTGGGAAGTGCGCCGCTCCGTCACTCTCTCGAATTACTCGTTCAATTATGTGAGTTTCGCTGCCTCCACCCGTCTCACTACCTCCACCAAGCTTCGGCCTTTCCGATGGTGGCATCGTGTTGGCTGTCCCCTTGTTTTTGTCACCTCCTCCATTTCCTCGTCCTGCCATGTTGCGGATCAAACACTGAACAACTCATAGTTTGGATCGAACACCAAAAGCTCTGATACCACTTGTAGTTTCAGAAGCAAGGAGTAAAAGGAAAACAAACTGAAACACTAAAGTTGCAGTAAACAAAAAAAAATGAAACAAGAAGTAATATGTTTTTGGTGCAGAATGCCTCTGCTGCATTTTTCCATACATCATTTATAACCAAAAGAGAAACCAACTGAAGCTAAAAACCTGTGAAACATGACCACGTTTCCTTCCTAAATTCATGCCACTATCTTGCTACATTCATGCAACTAAATCTTATGACTAAGTCATGACAAATGAAAGCTGCATAAGTTTACTAAAAATAGAATATTTACTACAGTAATTCTGCAGTACATACGAGCTTAATTACCAACACTCTTCCGGGTCCGAGTCTTCACTTGGCTTACTTGGATTTGACTTCCACCAATGAGAGCCTTCCATCAGTTCCTTCTCCCATTTTTCTTTAGTCTTTTGAGCTGACCCAGTCATGATTTCCTGTAGCTGCTCCAGTGCCGAACCGGTCGACTGAGAGCATGGGCAGTGGGTTTCTTAAAATTTAAAAAATCACTCTAAAAACTAAAAACATCCTCGGTAGTGATTTTTAGGCCGGTTGCCCTTGATTGCCATGCAAGGAACCGGTTGAGAAACCGGAAGTGGCAGCTTTGTCAGTCCGTGTCACATGGCTTGTTGCGGCCAATTTTTTTTGGATGAGTGGGACACGTGTCACCCATACATTGGGGCCACGTGTCCCACTCAAATGCACCATTTTTTTTTGGTAAATAGAGGGACACGTGGCACCCTCTGGTTGGGCCACGTGTCCATATCTTTGTTTTTCATTTTTTTAAAAAAAAGGCTGAGTTTTTTTATTTTTAAAATTTAATTTTAAAATGTTTTTAAATTAAAAATATTGAATGGTTTTTATTAAAACTTGGAATGATTTGGAATAAAAATTTGGAATAGTTTTTGAGAAAATTATTGAAGAAAATTTATTGAAAAAATCTAGAATAATTATTGAAAAAAATGAAATTCAATTTTAAAATCATAATGTATTATTAAATTTTACATTCAACTTATTTTGGGTAGACAAATTTATTTAAATTAAATGTTAATAATAAAATTAATGAGTATGATAGAGAAAATCAAGTGGGGTACATAAATAGTAAAAAGTAGTTTCTTACCATTGTGGAGAAGAAAATATGTGGTTTCTTAAGTAGTTTCTTAAAGTGAGGTGGAAGAGAGAGAATGAAAAAAATAATATATTTAATTGGTAAGAAACTGGTAGCGGTTTATGCTTTGAAGTGGTTCTCTGTTTGGATGATGGATTAGTCTTCCATCTTCGTTGACTGTTTCAAGTATCATCGATTTTGGGTCATTATCCCTTGCCACATCATCAGCCGGAGTCCAACCTGCAATCACGGAAACTGTACCATTTGAACCATTATGCTGCAACATTCTCAACACCTCCGGGTTTGCATTCTCTGTTGTCACACCATCTGTGGCTACCATATCGTCGTGTTCGAAAGCAGCATATGGGTTAGTAACTAAATGTTGTGGAATTACCTGCATATTTAGTTGACTTGTGGCTGGCTGAGAATCTGGTAGCGTTGGTGCTTCCTCATAGATAGCTCCAATAGTCATGTCAAAGTCTGGGTAATTTTCTGGGGAAGAGGAATTGTATTCCTCCCTTGTTTCGTCTGCCCACACAACATCTTGGTCCCCCTCTTGCAATGCAAAAGATTGCACCTGGCCCTGCATTGGGCTACCAGAGCTCCCCATATTGTGCTCCATATTCCTTTGCTGAACCTCTTCCCAACTAAAAATTATATCTTCCTGGTACTGGAACCCCTCAGGAATATCCCTCCTGTCCCCCTGGAATCTGTATTCGTTTATTCTGAGAAAATCATGAGGGATTCTTGTAAACCTTCTCACAGGCAGGTTTCGGTGAACTCTAATTGTGGCTGGAAATAGCTCGGCATCAGTATCCCTGAAAATATCTACTCCCAACTCCTCACTTAGTCTTGCGAATCTTCCATCAAGATAATGTTCTAGAGCTGCATCATCTTGGAAGCGTCATACTGGCACCGTAAGCCCTAGACCTCCACATCTTCTACACATCTTATGTACTCTCTCATATCCAATAGACATCCATGCCCTCCTTCCCCTCCGTAGCTGGAAGAAAAAACCTGAAACCAAGGGCTCATGTATTGGAACCATACTCGCACATTTGCATAGTCCCCATTTTCTACTGATGATAACCCCCCAAACACCGCCTCTTCAGCTTCTCCAACCACAGCTGCAAACCTAATTACTGCTTCCGGTGTCAGATATTTTGGTGGGAGACCATAAATCCTGATCCACAATAAGACATGGGTAACACGCATGTGTGAAAATAACATTTCCGGTACCAACCGTTGCAGTGCTAGAAGCCCTCCCTCCACAGCCATCGGTCCGTTGTGTAGGACAACATTCATGTGGGCCTATTGTCGAACCTGAACACATAAAATCTCCCTGATTTGACCATGACCTCCACTCCCCCACCCCAGAACTCATCCACGTGTGCTTGCATTCGTGCAGCACTGAAGTGTCTGTAGTCCACCAAGTACTCCACCAAAGAGTTGGTAAATATATGCCTGCCCTGATTATATTCCTCTACATCCCCGACAATAACTGGTCTCCTCTGTACTGGTCTCTGCATGCTACGATTGAATACAACTCCGAGTGATACATCCCTATATTACTCCAAAAATTCAAAACCTGTCGCGAATCATCCGACCAGTGGTCCTCCAGTATTTGACGCGCCATATGCTTGGTTACTTTGTTCTTTTCCTTTTTCTTATATCTCCTTTTCCTCCTACCCTTATGTAGTACTACGGTAAGTACCCCACCGCTTATACTAACTAATTGAACTGGTACTAACCTTTGGTTTGCTGAATGGGTGTTGTTTGCTTTATATGGTTTGCAGGTGGCATCCTCCTTCCTGGCACTGAGCTTGATTGAAAGAGAACATTTTGCAAGATGTTATGCCTGATCTCTTGCTGGATAGTTCTTCTCCTGGTAGTACAAACTAGTGTTTAGTTAGTTCTGAAGTGATACTAGGTTGGTTTGGTGGAAAATTTGTGAGTGTTTGGTGTAGGCAGTGGCGGATCTATTGATACGCGAGGTAGGGCTCCAGCCCTACCTCGGTCGCCGGCCGGAGCTAGGAGGAGGCGGGAGCGCGTCTCCGGCGCTGCTGAGCGCGTCTCCGGCTGAGCGTGCCTCCTGCTCGCCGGAGAAGAAGGCCGCGCTGCGGCCTTCTTTTTTTTGAAGTCGAACGCACTAAAACGACGTTGTTTCACGTTAGTGAAACGACGTCGTTTTGATAAGTCATATGAAAAAAAAAGAAATCGGGAATGGATTAGGCCGCTAAGTTTTTGGCCCAATCCAATGGCATTTTAATCCATTATCCACCATATAAATGATGGAGGCGGGAACTCGGAAGAACACAAACCACGCCACCAGCCTCCTCCAGCTCCTCTGCCTCACTCCGCCTGTCCGCCGCCACTCGCTCAGCCGGTCGCCGTCGCCGCCGCCGTGCCACCGCCGTCCACCACCGCCGTCCCGCCGCCTCTCCAAACCTGAAACCACGGTAAGTCTTCTCTAAATATCTAGTTCTCTACTTCTCTTCTCTTTATGCTAAATTGCTAATATTTATTAATTTTAGGGTTTATAATTTTTTGTCTTTTTAATTTATTTCTTCAAAACTTAAATATATGTGTAATGTGAACATGATTTTTAGATTGGATGTTGAATTGAATTTATATGGTTGTATTATATATGATTGTTGAAGATTAGTTGAATTGCATAAATTGATTTAGTTGAATTGCATATTTAGTTGAAATTTAGTTGGAATTTAGTTGAAATTATAATTGTTTGATTTATTCTGTATAATTGTATGTGACAATGAAATTGTCAATTTGTCATAATCGGTTTATGGAATTATCAATTAGGGATATTTGTTAAATTGAATTTAGATGAATATGATTTTATGAACTTTTTATTTTCAGTTGTTAATTATCAATTAGGGATATTTTATTAAATTGAATTTGAATCGATGAAAAATAAATCAATTTACATATTTTTCCTATTTGATATTTAATAGGTTATGGATAAATTTTTAATTCGAAGTAGCGGAGTAAAGAGATCGAATGAGTCTAATGAACAAAGGCACAATGAAGAGGGTAGTAGTACAAAACAATCTCGTGTAGAGTTCAATCAGAATGATATTATAAGTGATTCCGGGCTACGTAAACCTATTGAAGAGATTGATGTTTCTATTAGAGATGAAGTGCTAAGAGAATATATATTAAGAGGTCCTTGCCAACCTAAGAATCATACTTTTCCAAAGACAGTGTTCAATGATGAATTTAGAAGTTTTCAAAAGGGTTGGTTTGATGAATTTAATTGGTTGGGGTATAGTGTTTCAAAGGATGCGGCATTTTGTTTTCCTTGCTATCTTTTTAAGAATTCAGCAAAGGGGACCACATATACTGTGGATGGGGTGATGAATTGGAAGAATGCCCTTAAAGTATTTAGGAAACATGCTAAGAATGTGGATGGAATTCATCATGGTGCAGCAATTAAATTGAGAAATTTTAGCCTTCAAAAGCAAAGTATCTCACATTGTTTGGATGGTCATTTCACCGAAGCAAAAAAGGCATATCGCACACGTTTGAATGCGGTTTTGGATGTGACAAGATACTTGTTAAATCAAGGTTTAGCTTTTCGTGGTCATGATGAAGGTTGGGATTCGCTCAATAAGGGTAATTATCTTGAATTGGTTGAATGGTATTGCAAGCGAAGTGAAGATGTTGCTAAGGTAATGAATGAAAATGCTCCCGGAAATTGCAAGTTGACATCCCCCAAAGTTCAGAAACAGCTCTCAAGTGCTTGCGCTGGCGAGGTAACTGATGCTATTGTTAATGACATTGGAGATAGTGTATTTTCTATTCTTGTTGATGAGGCTCGAGATGCATCAATAAAAGAGCAAATGGGGGTTGTTTTGAGATATGTCAACAAACAAGGATGTATTCTTGAGCGTTTTCTTGCTCTTGTGCATGTTTCCAATACTAAAGCTATTACTTTGATGGAGGCTCTTAAGCAACTGTTTGTAGATAAGAAATTGTCCTTGTCAAAGTTGAGAGGCCAAGGATATGATGGGGCTTCAAATATGCGAGGGGAGTTCAATGGATTGCAAGCTTTGATATTGAAAGAAAACTCTTCTGCGAGGTATATTCATTGCTTCTCTCACCAACTTCAATTGGTTGTTGTTTCTGTTGCATATTGTACTCTATCTGTGGGTGAATTTTTTGGGTATCTTGTTCAAACTGTGAATCTGGTTGGAGGTTCATGTGTTAGAAAAGAGATGCTTGTGCAATTAGAACATGCTAGCCTTGTAGAGGCATTGGAGAGTGGGGACAAGGTTAGTGGAAGAGGCAAAAATCAAGAAATGAGTTTGAGAAGGCCTGGTGATACACGTTGGGGATCACATTACAGTACTATTCTTCGCTTTGAGGCTATGTGGTCTTCAATTATTCAAGTGCTTCTTAATATCTGTGAGCATGGCAGTATAGTTGAAAATGCCTCTACAGCAAAGGGTTTGATTGATAGAATGGAGAGCTATGAATTTGTGTTTTGTATGTTTTTGATGAAGCATTTGTTGGGAGTTACAAATCAATTGTCACTTGCCTTGCAACAAAGAGATCAAAATATTTCGATGGCTGTGCGAATGATGAATAGAATGAAGACTGAATTGCAAGAATTCAGAGATTGTGGTTTTGATAAATTATTGGATGGAGTCAACACATTTTGTGTGAAGCATGAGATCACATTAGACGTGATGGAAGCACAACGGAAAATTCGTCACCGTTCTAGACGACGGGGAGAAATGTCAACCAATCATGATTTCTACCGTGTTGATATTTTTCTTCAGGTACTACTTTAATATTTACATAGTTTAATTTATTTTCTTTATAATATTTTATATGTATTTTTTATCTTACTGTTATATTTTTTACTGTTTCAATACTAGACCGTTGACAAGATGATTCTTGAAATGAATCATCGATTTGGCGAAGCAAGCTCGGAATTACTCACTTGTATTGCATGCCTTGATCCGAGAGAAAGATTTGCCATGTTTGATGTTGGTAAGTTGCTTCGCCTTGCTGAACTTTATCCGGATGACTTCTCCCTTGTTGAGCGTTTAGAACTAGAGCAACAACTTGATTTCTTCATTCATGATGTGAGAGATGATGATGCCTATTCGGCCATCAATGATCTTGGAAGTCTTGCTCAGCATATGGTTCGATCACGTAGCATGGTACTTTATCCATTGGTATATCGTCTGATTGAGTTAGCATTAGTTCTACCAGTTGCAACTGCTTCAGTTGAGCGAGTTTTTTCTGCCATGAAGAATATCAAGACCGATCTTCGTAATAGAATGGGAGATGAATGGTTGAACGATGTTATGACGGTATATATTGAAAAGGATATTTTTGTTAAGATTGAGAATGAACCGATTATGCAACGTTATCAAGCCATGGAGTCTCGTAGATATCTGTTGCCCCCACCCTTTTCTAGTTCTACTTCTAGTAATTCGAGCGTTAGAAAGTAGTTATTTTAGTAGTTTAGTGAACTTGTAAAAATATTATTGTATGCTACTTGATTTATTATATTATGTAGTATTTTTCATTATTGTTGAGTTGAATTTTTAAAATTTATATGTCATTAATATTTATCACCCTTTCTTCCCTCCGTCAATTCCCTCCTCGGCCGAGAGCCCTACGCCACCAGGTCTCCGCCGCGACGCCACCGGAAGCTGCCTCGTCCCGACGACCCCAAAAATTTTTCAGCCTCCCCTGAAAAAAATTTCTGGTTCCGCCCCTGGGTGTAGGATTTATGAACTGCTATCAGTTAATCCGGCGAACTTGATGATCTGTTTGTGGTTGTCAACTTCGATGTTGCTGCCTTCTTGGGAGAGTTTTCCCTTGCTCTCAATTTTTTAGAGAGAGAAAAATCCGAATTTTTTACGTTTTTAATATCAGCCAGTTCCAAAGTTGGAAATGGCTTTATAAATATTAAACTGACGCTGAAACAACAGTCTCGTTAGACGTTGGGATGGCGGTTTAGAATTGGAATGCAATGCCCAGTTTCACCCATTAATATCCCTATCATATACTAGTGAATACGACAATATAACTATATAAGTATGATCAAACTAATATGTTTAGTTCATACAATATTCTGTCCTTAATGTTTAATGATGTGTTCCTCTACAACGTGATATTGTCTGTCTTTTTATAAATTGCACACTTATTTATTTTTTAATGGATTTTTAAATTTAACATTCCTCGTGTTAGAATAAATCATATTACTGATTAGATTATGGTTTATTATTATTATAGTTTTTTTCTTATTTCACCTCTATTGTACTTTCTATATATTCAGTCATCAACAATATAATGTCTTACGGAAAATCATTCTATCATGGTATAAGACTTACGAATACCATGCGCATCTGAGTGAAGAAGGAGAATGGTGGAAGTCACCATATGACTGGTAGCGTCGGAATCAAGGTACCAATCTGACAGACGAGAAAAATTATCCAACTACTGAAAAGAGTGATGATTTTTTGCCAGATGAGTGATTGGTGGACGACCAATCTGTTGGACGCTAAGAATGTCTTTCTCAACGGTGTTCTTGATTCTCCAGTTTTTATGGCGCAACTCGTTGGCTATAAGGATCCCACTCATCTGGACTCTGTTTGTCGTCTACGTAAGGCCATTTATGGTCTGAAGTAGGCGCCTAGAGCATGGTTTCAACGTTTCAGTGCTTATCTTCTGTAGTTTGGTTTTCATTGCAGTTCTTCTGATACTTCATTATTTGTGTTGTCTCGTGGCTCGTCATTATTGTGTCTATTGGTCTATGTTAATGATATCATTTTTACTGGGAATGATTCCACTCTTATTCGGCAGTTCATTGATCGCACCCATCAGGAGTTTGCCATTAAGGATTTGGGTGCCTTACACTACTTTCTTAGCTTGGAGGTCACGTCCACCGCCTCGGGACTTCTTCTGGGTCAGGCAAAGTATGCTCGGGACATTCTTTCTCGAGCTGGTATGTTAGATGCAGTGCCTGTGTCTACACCATTTTTCCCGAATTCCCATCTTCACAGCATTATGAGTTCACAGTTCAAGAATTCGGCGTTGTATCACTCTTTGGTTGGTGCTCTCCCGTATCTAATCATCACTCATACAGACTTAGCATTTGCAGTTAATTCTGTCAGTCATTATCTTCAGGACCCTCGGGAGGATCATTTTTTGGCTGTCACTCAGATTTTCTGCTATGTTCGAGATTTTGGCCTTAGTTTTCATGCAGCTTCTTCTCCGGAGGTGCTCGATTATTCTGATGCGGATTGGGCCAGGTGTTTGGAGATTCATCTTTCTACTTATGACCATGCTGTCTTCTTAAGCGGCAACTTGGATTCTTGGAGTGCGACGAAACAGCCCACTGTATCTAGGTCCAGCACTGAGTCGATGTATTGTGCTTTGGCTAACACTGCTTCTGAGGTCACCTGGATGACTCATTTGCTTCGTGATTTTCATGTTCCTCTTTCTGGTGCGCCTCCTTTATTGTTTTTTTATTTGAAAAAAGAAAGAAAGAAGGGGGTCAATTTAGGCTCCTTTTCCCTTTCACTGCATAGCTGAGCTAGCAGGTACTACGAGCCCTCTGTCCCACGCATCTAACCAGCTCAAATCCAGTGCGATCTTCTTGGCTCAAATACAGTGGCGCATAAGCGGGCTAAGCACGTCAACATTAATTATCATTTTGTTTGCGAGTTGGTTTCTTCGGGCAAGTTTCGTGTTGCTCATGTTCCCACATCTCTATAGATTGCGGATATCTTCACCAGGGGTCTCTCTCGTCCCATGTTTGAGTTCTTCAAGTCCAAGCTTTGCCTGAGAATCCAACGCTTCGCTTGAGGGGGGTGTTAGAATAAATTAGATTACTGATTAGATTATGATTTATTATTATTGGAGTTCTTTCCTTATTTCACCTCTATTGTATTCTTTATATATTCAGTCATCAATAATACAATTCCTTACAGCAAATTATTCTATCACTTCACACGCACATCTATTTTTATTTTACTCAGTTTTACTAGGCAGAGTATTGGAAAAACTGTCTTTTCATAGATATATTAAAAGACGTAGTTAAATTAGAATAATATGAAGTTAGGGGATTATATTATGCAGTAACTGCAAGTGAAATATTTAAGTTTTGATTGCCAGTATTACATATTTAGAATAAAACATATGAATTATATATTATATTTTAAATATGTATTCCCTCCGTCCCAGTTAAACTTGCACTCCAATTATTATCACGGCATTCAAGAAACATGTTAACCGTTAATATGTTTACCTACGTATAATAACTATAAATAAGAAGTTTATCCATAGAAATTATTTGTTACGATTAATTCAACAAAGTCACTTGTAATATATGGGATTAGGTAGATAACCATACATTTCCAACCATCTTAAGTCATATTTCCTGGTTACTTGTGTTTGAATTCTTGTTACCTTACTTTCCGAAGCTTCTCTTTGTTAAACTCAAACTACTTTGTTATCTTAAGATTATCACCTTACTAATTTGGTCGATTGTTTATGCAAGTTGAAATGAACGGAGAGTGAAAAGATTAATATATTTTTTTATGTCATGATAGGATAATCTTTTAAAAAAAAAATGGAAAGTGAAACCTTAATTGATTCCAAAATCCAACAGAGGCAGTCACACAGTAAACATCCAGTGACTTCTTATGCTATCTCTTGAGTGACTGACTTGGAATTTCTTTATTGTTTTTACTATGCTTATGATTAGTAATAGACATGCACTGTGAAAAGAGTGTGATGTTTTGTAAAATGCAAGTAAAACTGCAAATGAATATGATCACAAACTTCCACAAAATGAGTGTGTATCTGGTTAACTATTTACTGAACCCCTTCGTCCCACAATAAACATCATACTTTTCTTTTTGGGAAGTCTACTATAAACTTTTTAATTTCAAATTTTTTACATTTAGTCATAAATATGTGGTCACGATTTTTTCTTTCATTTGATTTATGTAGGCCAACTCTCATCACCTATTAAAAAGATGTCACGTAGACTTATCTTAAAGTTTGTGCAAAAAGCCATTAAAAAGTTTAAAGTGGGGCGGAGGGAGGGAACAATTTTTTGTTTTGCAAATTTAAATGGCAATAAAGTACCATACCCGATATTATTGTAGTACTTATAGAAAAATGAATGAAATGGAGTGCATTTTATTATATGCATGGTAACATTTCTTATTAGAAAATATCATTAAAGTAAAGGTATAATTAGAGCATGTGCAATGGAGTTTCAAATCGGTTTCAAATTGATTTGTAACTCAACGATGGGGTTCCAAAAGCTTGGAACATGTTCCAACGATGGGGTTCCAAAAGCTTGGAACATGTCACCCACGTGGAACATTTTAATTTTTATACATTAAAATTAATTTTTAATATGAAAATTTTAAAAGTAAAATTGGATTAAAAAATTACAAGTGTATTATTAAATTGACAAAGTCTTGGGAAAGACCGTCTTTCCATAAGTAGATGAAAAGACGGGGTTAAATTAGGATTATAGAAAAGTAAAAGATTTAGTTGCAATATTAAAAATTTATTATGCAACATGCAGTAGTTATAAGCTTATTACCGATTAATGCAAAAAGAAAATTTTATCTTGATTTCTTCTAATTTGCATTTTAAACCTTGGTCTTTCCATAACTTATAGAAAGACCGTCTTTTGAGAGACGGACTCTATTAAATTTCACATTCCATTTTTTATACGAATATCAAATGCTTCGATGGTGTTTTAAATGCTTTGATTGATCGCCTTTATGATGAAGAATTGAAGAAGGAGTCACGATCGACATCTTGGATTCATTATTCAAGATTGTCGACGAACTAAAGACATTATGAATAACACTATACTCTTTTTTTCCACTGGATTTTTAATGAGGTAGTGTGATCATTGTAAAATTATTTCATTTTGGGTTTATTGGACTGATAACTCGGTCATGTGGGCTTTGAAGAGCTGAATTTTGAAAATACAGTCCATTAAGGTTTAGTATATTCAGTTTTATTCTGATTAGAATTAGATTTGGTAAGATTAGATAAGGTAATATTCTTCAAGGTTACTTCTTGAAGAATTCAGCCAGATTACCTTAGATTGCCATTTATTTTAGGCATTTTAGTTAGATATGGTTTTAGCTTCTTAAGCTGTCATAAGTCGATTCAGTTTCCATTTGTGATTAGGGTTTGAGGCAAGATTGTAACCCTATAAAAGGGGAGGCCTTATGGACGAATTTAACAACCTTTCATCAATCAAATATACAACCTTTTGAGTTCATACTCTTTGCTTGCGAGCTTTTACATTGTTGCTTAACCCCGAGGGCTAGTTAAGTATTAATAAACCTTGTAATCTGATCCTAAGGGCTAGCTAGAGAGCAAGTCGAAGTTAGGCGTACCCCGAGGGCTAGACTCCTGAATTTCGTGCGAGATAGTGCGGGTTTGCAGATCCCTTCACTAGATCAAAGATATTAATTCCGCAAATCGTGAGTCTTCGCAAGGAGATTCATATCAATTTTATTTGGGTGGATAATTTTATTTATATCAAATATAAAATGTATAAATAATGAGTAGGATGGAGAAAATCAAGTGGAGCCCATGAAATAGTTGCAAAGTGGTTCCAACCATTGTAGAGAGAAAAATGGAGTGGTTCCATTGTGGTTCCAATTGTTGAGGTGGAGGAGGGAGATTGAATATTTAATAAACTAAAACCACAAGAGCGGTTTGAGAGTAATTTTACCATTGCACAGGCTCTTAGGCCATGTTCTCCCAAAATTATTTCTAACTGAGCTAAGTTTAAATAAATTAAATATACTGAATTAAACTCGAAGAAATATTTGTATTTTGAACCGTTGGTGTGCTAAAATTATAGTAATAAATTCATAGTCTCATAGAATACGGTCTTTCCATAATGTACGTAAAGACCAAGACCAAGGTTTAAATAGCAAATTGAATGAAATCAATATGAAATTTTAGGATTGCATTAATCGGGTTATAAACTTACAACTGCTACGCATTGCATAATAATATTGCAACTAAACATTTTATCTTTCTATTATTACTAATTCAATCTCGTCTTTCCATAACATTGTTGTCGTACTATAATTATAGTAGTTAGTTTTTTAAAATTTATTTATATTTACTCATTTCATTTACTGTAAATTCAAATAGTTAAAATTATGTGATACACAAACTTGTGTGAGACGTCTCAGCATATAGACAAAGGGGTGAAGGACTGAATTGTAAATATACTATTGATCACGCGGTAAATATGCAGGGCAAGCTAGAGCGTGCGCATGGATGGAAATTTATTTAGCGTGCGTGGATAGAAGCGCTGAAGCGGAAATCTAATAAAACTTAAACAACCCCAACTAATTAATGAAAGTGCTAATATAACCCTAAGACACTATTTCCTACATTGACCACACATAAAATGACTAAAAGGCCCATTTAAACTCAAATCTAAAAGTGCAAGGATAATTTTGTCCTTAGACCACCACCACCACCACCACCACCGCCTCCACCTAGCCCCTGCCACTGCCACTGCCACTCTTCCAGCCCCGCCACCACCACTTTCCATCCCGCCACCACCGTAAAAACCTAGTCCACCTGGCCCACCGCTCGACGTCCATTCTCCGCCACCGAACCCAAGCACCACCACCGAACCCAAGCACCACCACCTCCGCAAACCCAATGGGAGTTGATTTCGGCAACCCCAATGGCGGCGGGAATATGTTCGGAAATTCGTCTTCGAATCAGATGGCGTGGAAAAAGATATACTAGTATGTAGCAGTATAAGATAGAAAGGTATACAACTGTGTAGGAAAAAAATGGCATGCAGTTGTGTAACTAATCCAGCTGTCAAACAATGAAGGGAGTTCTCCATAATGTCAATGTGTGGTCATTATTCAACTTATATCTATTTATACTTTTTTCCCTCCAGTATTGTACATGTATTTTAACACAATGCCGGCTCAATGCAAAGATGGGGGAAAAAATGAAGGGATGCACTGGGAAGCAATGCAGATCATGGCATTGTTAACAAAATTGACTCTGGCTTTCTTCTCAATAATCAAAGGCCTTTAACCATAAAAGGCAACGAGTAGCTATAAGTTAAATGTCATGTCATGGTTGAACTGAAATCTGTATTAAGAGTTATCATAAGTACTTTCATACACATGAAGTTTGTTACAATTGCAGTTCGTGCCTTGTGCTTTTCAAATATTTCTTATATTATAATGCATAGCTTGTTTCCCGTCACTTCCACGGGGTGGGTGTAGCAGCTTTTACCAGCAGATTGGTGGAAAAAGTCGGTGTTGATTTCAGATCCTTTGCAAGTATGCTAATGAAACTTTTGTTTCCAGCTGTAAAAGAAGAGATTCAGCTACTACAAAAGCAAAAAATGTCGCAAGAAACAGCAGAATTGCAGCATAACAGCAATCCAAACTTGAGGCATTAACCGTGTCGAAGAGCACCAAAATAAAGATTTCTAGTCTCACTTGCACATGAGAGAATGGCCAGATAAATGCAATCCCTAAAGTGTCTTACTGCTTTTCGAAAGCAAGAAATGAACCACCCAGATGGGTTTCACAAGCAGCACCAACTTCGGGTTCCAACTCTTTCAGAAACAGCGCCGCCGGCTTTGGATTCTTTAATATCTGGAAGACCTTGCCACAGAATTTGCGCACTTCTGCTCGTGGAGCATGTTTTTCCGGCATGTTTGTCACGAATACCTTGGTAAGATGTATAATTGTGGGGTGTGATTCTTCAACATTTTGCTCTACTCTGCCTTGCCATCGTTATCAGTGCTAACCGGGAGTACCCGGATATCAGACCAGGGGCTTCTACTCTGCATTTCTCCAGCGGGAAACCGAGTAGATTATGCCCAATCCATGGTCGTCTTTTGAAGATCCATTACTGCGGGACAGGGGTATTTGCACTGGTAATTAAAGGCAATGGCACCGGTATTTTAGTCCCCAGAATACCGGTGCGTATGTATAAGGGTGTAAAAGTGCAACAAATTTGCACCGGTAAAATTAATTGGTGCATTTTTGCACCGGTATTTTAAATTGGTGTATATATTTTTTTTAAAAAATAAACCCATATTAATGGGAGGGATATGTATTAGGTTTCCCAAACCTAAAAATAACAAAAGATTTTTTTACAAAACTTTGCTTCAAATAATTTTGAAGACTTTGTACCAAAAGATAAAATGTAGTTGTCAAAATTTCTAACCGGAAGTCTACTTAGGGCATTTTTGTAGATGATTCCATTTTTCATGTCTCCACCCCTCGTGTTAACATGGGTAAATGGCCAGATCTCCAAAAAGGCTCCAAGTAAAAATGGTTCGAGTGTTGGAAATCTTGTTTGTATCTTGTGTCTCGTCATCTTCTTTTCCGCCTGGTTCGAGTGCTCGAGTCTGGAGGTTCAAGTGCTCGACTGTCCTCGAGTCTGGAGTTTCGAGGGCCTGATTGTTCGATCCTCAAGGCCTTATGTTTCGAGTTCTGGTGTGCAGAAAATACACCCTGGTGTGCAGTAGACCTGGATTCCACCAGTGTTCCATCTTGTGTCTCCTTCTCTTTGCCGCCGCCACTTGATTCGAGTGCTCACGCTTCTAGTGGTCAAGGATCAAGTGCTTCATGGTTTGTAGGCTTGAGGGCTTGATGGCTCGAGGGCTCGAGGATGGAGTGCTCGATGGTTCCAACCTGCATTTTCATTTTAAAATCAGCAGTATCCATTCAAGATTCTAATGGCAGGTATCTGTTGTTTGTCAAGAGCTAGAAGTCCCTTGGTTTTCTTATCAAGGTTATGGTAATTCAGAACTTTTGGTTCCTTATTCCTTCCTAGTTTACTTAATCTATCAGCAATCATATTTCCTTCTCTTAGAGTGTGTGTAATTATCATGCCCCCGTCCTTTGTTTGATTTCAGATGCTAAATGATACAGTTCTCATGGGGCTTTGGTGGGGTCTTTCATTACTTCCAGAATATTGGCACAATCCGGTTCAAGGGAAAAAGCATTTAGGCCAAGATCAGCTGCAAAAACTAGTCCTTCTTTTAGACTTAGGAGTTCAACTTGGAAACTAGTTTTTGCTCTAACTGATTTATGGTATGCCTTAATAAAAGATCCATATTTGTTCCTGATAACTATCCCAATACCAGAGTCTACCCCCTGCTTCCATGATGCATCAAAATTAATTTTGTATTCCAGTTTTGGTTTAGACCATGTGATGCATTTAATTTTGGGTACTGTTGGTTTTTTCATGGGTGGGATTAGACCAATTTGAACCCAGTGATGATCATTTATCTCTGTACTAACCTTTGGATTGGTATAGAAGACGAGGAACATGTCTCTTTTGATGTTATGGATCATTTTTTCCCTATTTGGTATAATATTTTCAAAAATGAAACTGTTTCTAGCTTTCTAGATTTGCCAACAGATGAGAGAGGGAAAGATGGTGATTAATGTGGAGTGTATTTTTGTCTCTCCATTATAAGACCAGTAATGTGAAAGTCTGTCAAAGATGGAGTTAAAATGTTGGTGCCTCGGTCCTATCATCTGGTCAAAAAATATCCACAGGTCTATGGCTAGAAAACAATCATTGAAGTTGTGGCTAAGTGTGTTAGTGTTGTTGCAAAGTGGGTATTTAGATGCAAGTGAAAAATTGCTGAAAATGAGTATGTCATCAAAAGGTAAAACTGCATTTGAAAGTTTCCACATAAACATAGAAATTTTCTTTGGCAGTTTTGATAGCCAAACCTTCTTCAGAATTTTGATTTCTGATTTTTGTGAGGCAACTATCTTGTATGCAGACTTGAAATTGAACTCTTCATTGCTTGATGACTTCCATATTAATCTATCATGTCTGAATGGGTGTACCTGCAGCTCCATCATCATGTGGAAGATGTGATTAGGTAATGTATTAAAAGCATCTAGGAAGTTTGACTTCATGTTTACAAAATGTTAGATTGTAGTGTAGGGTGGAACCATTGTATATATAGATAGGTCTACATAGTCTTGCTGTGATCCCATACCAGTCCAGTTTGCAGTGAAAAGATTTGCTAAACCATTGCCATGTATTATCCTTGTTTGGCTTTCAGCCAGCTGGTTTACTTTCTAAATCCTTTTCCAGATTTGGGATTTTCTTTGATTTTCCGGGATGAACCATAAGAATTTAGCTCATAGTGTCTCTCCTTTTTGTAGTTTCCACCACAATTTAAGGGAGAAAGTCCTAATTATATCTTTAATGTTTCTAATCCCAATACCATTTTGGTTTACTGGACAACTCATCTTTGTAATGCTTTTCCACACTTTTTTAGGACCATATTCATGTTCTCCTCAGAAGAAATTGGAGATTTTCCTGTTTAGTTTCTTTATTACTGATTGTGTTGGGGACATGAAAGCCCATAGATGTTGTGGGAGAGCAAAAAGGACAGATTTTATGAGTGTGAGTCTTCCAGCAGTACTAAGCCATTTGTTTTTCCAAGATTTCAGTTTTATCTCATATTTTTCCATTAGAGGCTGAAAATGTATCTCTTTTGTAACGCCAGTGTAGATAGGGCACCCTAGATATGTAAATGGAAAAACACCTCTGGACATTCCTAATGAATTTCTGATCATTCTTAGATGTGTTAAAGAGGTATGTTTACTTATGAAAAAATTACTTTTTCCATAGTTAATATGTTGGCCACTGCATTCCTCAAAAAACATGTAAGAATGCTTTGATTCTTTTTATGGAAGTCTTAGCGGCCTGGAAGAAGATGATTGTGTCATCTGCATAGCATAGGTGTGAGACAGTGTTTTCATATGCATAATTTTTAAACAAATTGATCTTCTTATTTTGGAAACAAAAAGTCAAGATTCTAGAGAAGGATTCTGAAAAAAATATTGAATAGTAAGGGGGATAAATGCTCTCCTTGTTTGATTCCCCTTGTAACTTGGAAAAAACCTGCAAGTTTGGAATTGATAATAATAGAGAACCATGCACTAGATAAGTTATTTAGGATCAAATTGATGAATTGGTCCTGAAATCCAAATTTCCACAAAATTTTACTAAGAAATGCCCATTTAACCCTATCAAAAGCCTTTGTTAGATCTAATTTTAGGATACAATTAGGGGCTCCTTGTTTATTATTTATGTATCCTGCCATTTCTTTGACATAGATGACATTGTTAGCTATTTCTCTACCTTTTAGAAAGGCTAATTGATTTTGTGAGAACAGTTTTGGCAAGATATCAGTTATTCTCTGAACTAAAAGTTTAGAGAAAATTTTGTTAGTAAAGTTAGAAAGTGATATGGGTCTGAAATCCGCAAAGGATATAGGGATATCCTTTTTTTGGTATCGGGCATATCTAGGGACATGAAATTCCAGCAGGAATTTTTGTGCCTGACATGAAATCAGAGACTGCTGATAGCATATCAGGCCTTATTATGTCCCAGAAAGTTCTAAAAAAGTTGGCTGAGAATCCATCAGGTCCAGGTGCTCCATTCTGATTCAAGGAGAAAACTATTTCCCTGATTTCATCCAAAGTTGACTTTCTGAGCATATGTGCATTGTCACTACTGTCAAGGATCTGAGGGATTTGGCTTAAAAAGTGACCTTGAAATTTGTCATCTCTAGGGTTAGAGTCATCAATCAGTAGGTTTTGGTAAAACTGAATTGCTTCTTTTTCAATCTCCAATGGACTATCTGTCTATACTCCTTCTGAGTTTTTTTTATCTTTGAGATGTTTTGTTTCTATCTTCTCTGATTTACAGTTTAGTGAAAATACTTAGTATTTTCATCTCCTTCTTTAAGCCATTTTATGTTAGCTTTCTGTTTCCAAAACATTTTTTCCTCAGTTAGCGCTCTCAGTAGCAGTGCATTTTTATGATTAAACTCTATGAGGTCAGATTCTGAATTTGTTGTCTCAGAGTTAATTTCCTGTATTCTGAGTTCCTCTTCAGCCTTTTTGACATTATCTTTTATGTTACCAAAAACTTCCTTATTCCATGTTTTTAAAACCAACTTCAGTCTCTTTAGTTTCAGAAAGAATTTTAGCATGCCAGTTTCTGATATGGTTTGTAACCAGTTAGTTTCAATGATTTGTTTCAGTTGATGCCTATTTATCCAAGCATCTAGGAATCTAAATGGCTTAGGTGATGAAGCAATTTTACTCCCTATGGTTAGTAGTAATGGGCAGTGATTAGAGGTATGTTTGTTGAGTGTGTGCAGTGAGCTGTTTGGAAATTTTTCATTCCAGTCATGGTCAATTAGAGCCCTGTCCAGTCTTTCTAATGTAGAAGGTCTTCTCTTGTTTGACCAAGTGAAGGTATTTCCCATTGTATAAAGATGTGTTAGTTTTTGGCTTACTATGAAATTAGAGAAGTCTCCAATGCTTTTTACAGTAGGCTTATTGGGACCCCTATATTCTGTTATGGAATTTATATCATTAAAATCACCAATTAGAGGTTTAATTGGCATTAAAATCACCAATTAATAAATTTTGAAAAGTTAGGGACACAGAGTATCTGCACCGGTAATATTTGGAACACCGGTGTAGAAATTTTGCATTGATATATAACATATGAACCGGTGTAAAACCGTGATTTGTACACCGCTATTAAATAATACACCGGTATTTCTTTTATAATATGATTATTGTTTTTGTTGCACTGGAATAATTTTGCACCGGTATTTTTTACACCAGCATTATTTTATGCACCGGTATTATTTAAATAATTTAAAATAAATAATTTAAAATGTGATTTATTTTTACACAGGTACATTCATTTTCTACCGGTGTATGATTTTGATTAAATTTGCAATGCCCAATTTATTTTCCGATGGTCCCTCCCGAATTATTTTGGGGCAACGACAGCCGTAGATACTTGTGAACTATTATAAATTAGAAACCTTTGAATCGGTAAGAAATTTGAAACAACCTATTGCGAAAATATTGGTCGAAAAACACGTGAACAATATTCAAACTATGAAATAGAAGAACTATCTTATGCATGGATTGAAACAAAGTAAAAAATCACACAAGTTTACTATAACCAAACACCATCCATAGAATTCTAATATCATCAACCATTGAAAATCAACCATCAAACTATTATGTCGTTCTTAGCATCCAGAAGTTACAACGTAGTGTTCGCCTGCTGCTGGTAGTCTTCGAGCCAAGCCCCACGACATCTCTCTGCTACACCTTGAATTCCGTACACATGGTACGACCCTTTGCCCTCTAGGAAGATCTATTAATTTCAGACTTACACTGTTAGTCAATAATGCTGCATTTACTAGAAATTAATAATAACAAATTTAGAGATGCAAGATTTACCTCCAAGATATTGTTTGTCTCCGGGTGATTAACAAATTCTTTCATGAAGAGCATGATGGAGTACCCACATTGCCACGAACCATTCTAGGTTCGATACTGCACATGAAAGGTAAATGTAAGTACTAACCCCGAACATAATAAATTGAGGGCTGAAATGATAGAATGACTTACCATGATGTTGTTGATTTTCCAAGTGTAGTCAGGTTCTGGCTCCGTCTTTCTCTTCTCCCTTTGGTTTGCACATGCAAGCATGTGAAGAAAGCAAATTAAAATGGTTACTTCTTCTCGTATATTACCATACTAGGATTTATGATTTGATTGATTGAAATATCTAGAGATAACCCTGAGTTCGATCAATTTTGCTGGTTTGATACCCCCTGACCATGTGTCCAGGGTGAAAACCTCCTCCGTTCTGGGACGGAGAATGATGAGGTACCAATGATCGCTGTTGGAAAATTATGTTAACAAATTAATGAAATGGAAGTGGTTTGAAATGTAAATGTAATTTCCAGAAAGAAATACTTACATTCTTATGTAGGAGACGATGTAGAACTCAACATCTGTTGCCTTCATTGTTTCCCAAATTAGTTTGACGAAATTCGACCTCCGGCTCAAAGTTGTTTGAGCTGCCACAGCTGGATGGGCAGAATTGGACGCGGCCTGAAATAGTTTCCCATATTTTCTCCCACAAGTGCTTGTAACATTAATGATACTGAAAATGAAATCCTAATCAATTTTAAAAAACATTAAGGTTGTAAGTTTTGAAGCTCACCACATCCACACATCAACCTATGCATTATCGATCCAGGTCTTTGAAAGCATGTTCCCCAGTTTCTTCCCGAACTCGACCAAAACTTCTATTCCAACACCAAAGGTGTAATGGCGTGCTAATGTCAATGGTCGGAACACTTGGAAGCCTTCTTCTTTATCATTTTAAGGATAGCGGCATTTGCTTCCTTTATGAATCGTATTATGATGGGCCAATCTGTCAGGTCTCGTTTCTTGGCAATCTGCAAACGTGAAATGATATGAAATGATCACTTAAGTTTGTAGTATTGAACTATCATTGTTAATGAATAATAAAGGTACTCATTTTAGTGCATTGCCTATTTTGGCAGCCTATTTAATCTTGGTCTTGTAGATGGCCAAAAATTAGTCGTCTGCTGGGATTTTTGCTCGCCAGTATCCTATTACAAGGATTAATGAATACAGATACGCAAAAGTACTTTGAGGAATTGAAAATTAATGTTTTATTAGAATGTACCTCATCATCGGTGGTGAGAACCATAACCTCGTCGTCGTCGTCTGTATCACCTTCGACATTGACATCACCAATGTCACCTGGTTGCTCATCTGCCTTGCCTATTAAAGACACCGGCCAATCCATGAAGCTATTAAGGGCCTCTCCTACATTATCGAAGTGGGGGTCCATCGAGGGCAATCCCGCCCTAGGACGGAGAACTAGCTTGCATACTCTCATACGAGCCACACTTCCTTGTTGGCCATCCCGACGATGAGATACCTGTTGCAACCCATTGACAACCATATTCTTCTTCCCGGCAATGTTTTTAATGAAAAGAGTCACGCGTTCTCCATCCTATTCGTATAATATTTTAGTGTAGAGATAAAATGCTTATGGAGATATTTCAGATGTGTAATTCAGTGTATATGACATGCATATGAAGGCGTACCTCTTCATCTCCTACTACATCGTTGGGCTCTTCACCGGACTTTGAAGCAGCTGCAGCAATGTCATTCATCGCCGTCTCTATAAACTTCTTAGGATCGTCAAGGCCTGGTAGAATCTGAACACCGCTTGTAGATGCTAAGCCCTTCACCAATTGCTTGAGGTACGATACCATGGCTTTCACGACCATTTGATTGTTAAATTGTCTCCTCTGGGTTGTCTGCTTGATTGAGGAACTGCTACCGCACTTGCTGCGAGAAAGATGAGGAACGGCCACCGCTGTGGGTAGACCCGTCTGAGTTCCCCTGTACCTGCCCGGGTGATCCTTCTTCTTTGTCACTTTTATGAGAATGTCTTAACCCGGCTGCAGTTCCAATGCTCCTTTTTCCTTAAGCTCGTTCAATTTCAACTGAGAAATACATAGGAACGCAATTATTTATATGAATAATGTGAAATACATTTAAAAAGTAATTTACATGGTCAATTTTGGCATAACTTACAACATCATGTGCGATCTTCTCAACCTCTTTTGATGTGTACAACCCTTTTTTATCTTTGTTTCCTCAAGGCACACAAGAGATCTGTCAGGTGTGAAATCCTTTTTGACTGAATTGTTGCTCAATCTCCTCGTCAGTGAATCCCTTGGCGGTCAACCTAATTATCTCCTTCTCCTTCAGCTCCTTAGTCAATTTATCACGGATGTATCGATTACCCCTTCTGCCAGTGTGGTGTGTGTAATACATGCCCTTGTTGCATTCAATATTTGTCGCCCTGAGCCTCTGACATCATTGTTATAAATAAAATTTTTAGTTGAATAGAATTTGTGGGCAACATAGTTCTTAACAAATATTACATTTTTCATCATACCTGAAAATCTGGATGCTGACTCCTCTTTTCAAACAAGTGTCATTTGTCTTCATCCGTCCACTTGTACTTATTCCATGTTGCTATTCCTGTTTTATTGATACCTTTGTCCACGTCGGGAACAAACTTTTTTGCCACCTTTGTCTTATAATTCCTAGGTTGGTTTTTTGCCCTCTCTCACCTTTCCTCAGTATTTCTAGTTGCTCGTCTGTCACGGGTGCTTCAATTTTGAAGCTCTCCTGGAACAAATCATATGAAAATGCATGTCATTAATCATGTCTTCACTAAGACTTTACCATAAATAAAAAAAATTAAATGACAATTGTCAAAAATCTTACCAGAACATTCTTCCATGACTCTTCCTTAACATCTTCAGGGGCATCGTTCCAGTGTTCACATGCGCCAAATCTGATGCGGCACCGGAAAGAATAATTTTCATAAGCATACCACGCTGACCAATTCTTAATGCATATTGCTTGATTTCCCCGGATCTCAAATGCAACAGGAGTTGGAGTGTTATGCTTTGCCAACATCATAAACTGGCATGTGCTAGTTCCTCGTCTCCTCAGATAACTTTTTAGCTCAAAATTGTCCCATTCTTCTCCATTTTTACCTCCACCCCTTGTCAAGTCATCGTCTGCTTCATCAACAGTTGGCCTTCTTTTGATGGTGCTCTTTCCCTTTCCCTTGCGAACTGGTGTTTTGGTCAACTGTTTACCGGCGTCTTCTCCTTCAACATCCCCTATAATGACATCACCATGTTCCACAGTTTCTTCCTTCTCTTCACTAGTCGGGTCATTTGTTTGCATTACTTCTTCCTCAAACTGTGTCTTTGACGGGATCCTTTTTTAGAGGAGGTTCTTGGTCCACCACATCAACCTCCCCATCAACCACATTCTTCACCTCCTCCTCCTCCTCCTTCTTCATAACTGGTCGCTTCCTATTCGTGTTTAATTTCCCTTTATTTGGTGGTAAGTCACGCTCTCTCTAACTGAGAGGTCCAGGTTCAAAACACACCCCCATCAAGAATTGTGAATATTAGAGCAATTTCTTGATGGGGATACCCAGCGTCATGTGGCCGTGTCGGAGGGTCCCCGTTGTAGTTTCCCAGCCTGCAGGTGGTCGATAATGGTGAGATCGTGGTAGTTCCAGTTTTAGTGGCGGCGGTTCGTTGGTGCACCGTTCGGGTGTTCTCAGGAGGGCGTCCCTAGATATTCAAATGGATGGAGTTTCAGGTTCCACTAAGCTTCAACAGATTCAATGGTGATGTCTCCTAGTTAGATCCTAGAATATGATGTTAATATGTAATTTGGTTGCTTACATGTAATCTTTCACAAAATTTTTTGAGTTAAGTGCCCATATGACCCTATGTTTTGGTCGAAAGTGCCAATATGGCCCTGTAAAATTTGAAACTGCGATTATAATTATTATTTGCTTGAAAGTGCTAATCTAACTCTGCAACCTAAATTTGGCCAGAAATCAATAAAATGGCCATTATACTTTTAAAAATATTTTAAAAAACAAAAAAATGAAATGACAATTTCACCCTTTATGTTAATTTAGAAAGCGTGTGCGATTATTGTCAGCCCGCCGGACTTTCGAATCAGAAATCGCCACTGCGATATTAATTTTGCATCATAAATGGCAATAGAATCGCCACTGCGATTCTACAACCAGAACCATGCCTTCCTTCACTAGCACCACCGAAATTCGCCATCAGCTTGGGTCGGACTCAATCCCGGATCTTCCTCTTCTCGAGCTTCTTCGAGGAGGCATCGAGCGGCGTAGAGTGTCGGCGGGGTGGCGTCGGGCGGAGCGTGGTTCTATTGGGGTGGCGTCGATCTTCAGCCAGGTGGGGTGGTCTATGGTGAGGCGGAGCGGACAGTATGGCGTCCATGGCGCATAACCAGATCTGGCTGTGGGTAGTGGTGTCGGTACGGGATTGGATGGGTGACTGTGGGTGGGTGGCGCCACCAATGGTGCTAGGGTTTGGGTCGCGGCGGGCGGTGGTGTGGGGTTCAATGACAGGCCGTTCAGAATATTCTTGACGAGCATCGCATCAGAGCCAGTCAGCTAAGAGAAGCAGAGGTACATTATTACTAGATTTCATTTCCCCTGCCTTAATTGAAGAACAGGGCCTGCTTAGTTCTCGTGATACATTTGTGAGGTAAATGAGATTGAGAGACAAGAAAATGGCTAATGAATGCTTGAGGGGTTAATGTGTCTATAAAATATGATTGGGAAATGCAGAGGTTAAAGTTTGACTCGATAGGGCTAGATTTGTTGAGTGATGCATGTGTGTACATCGTCAAACTTCCAGCAGAGGTGATGGAGCGGCGGCAGAGGTAGTGGAGCAGCGGTGGCTGTGATTATGAAGATGATGAGAAAGAAGAATTTAGGGGTATTTTTATCATTATATTTTTAGGTGTAATACTAAGGATATTTTTGTTCTTTTATCAACACCTAGAATACGTTATATTGGCACATTTGCTGTAAAAGTTAGGGTTATAATCATACTTTCATATTATATTGAATTACATTGGCACTTTTAAAAAATAATAGGGTTATATTTGTATTTTACCCTTAATTTTTCCTATCTACTCCTTTGGCTAATTTTAATCAATCTACTTTAATTTTTAAAATAAAAAATACGTAAGTTTCACTGTTAGGCAAAGTTTTGGGAAAGACCATATTTCCACAGTCTTATGGAAAAACGAAGTTTAATTAGAATAATAGAAGGTAAAAGGTAAAAAGTTTAATTAGAATAAATTTATTATGCCACGTGTATTAGTTATAAAGTTTATAATCCAATTCATGCAACCCAAAAATTTTATCTTAATTTCTTCTAATTTGTACTTTAAACCTTGGTCTTTCCAAGACTTTTGGAAATACCGCATTTCAAGAGACGGACTCATAAATAAATTACTTTGAAGAAAAAATTACCAGTCTTAATAATAAAATAATGAGTTGGTATCCTGATAGGCGGGCTGACCATAAGCTTATTATTTACCTTATACGTTGCATCTGTTAAATTACATATAAAATTTAAATTTTAATATATTTAATATCATATAGTTTTTATATTTTTATCTTTCAATATATATTATAATTTTTTAAACTTATGAAATATAATATTTAAGTTTGAGTTCGTCTCTTGAAAGACGGTCTTTCCATAAGTTATGGAAAGACCAAGGTTTAAAGGGTAAATTAGAAGAAATTAAGATAAAATTTTTGGGTTGCATGAACCGGGTTATAAATTTTATAACTACTACATGTTTCATACTAAAACTTTAATATTGCAACTAAGACATTTTACCTTTTATTATTCTAATCAAACCCCGTCTTTCCATAAGCCTATGAAAAGACCGTCTTTCCCAAGACTTTGCCTTTAAGTTTTATAAAAAAATTATAATATTTTTTAAATTTAAAACCTCCATAAACTTGTGAAAATGCTATTTTTTCCGACACTTTCTCCGAAATGATCATAGCAAATACGTATCTTGGTGGTAAAATAGTCGCGCCCACAGTTATATAGCAATGCTAAGGTAGGGATGAAGATGAATGGATGCCAAATTGTCATATTTGTCGTTATATATTGGCTGAGATTATGATAAGGGTAGGATAGTAGTATTATTTATCGGGCACGCAGTTTCCTGATTTAGTAAACCTTTCCTATTGGCAGTCTCCCAACCGAATGATTATTCAAAGTTCTTTTGGATGTTAGTGTATGAAATTCTCATTCTTGGTTGATAAAGAAGTTGTTTAGTATTGGGGACAGCCTTTAACTATTGCTCATATTAGTCGTTCATTTTTCTTTGATTTTATTCCTGAACTAACAAAAGTACTAAGTCTTAATTCTTCCATCCATTTAAGCGTTAGCTTTGAACAAAATCGTTAATTTTAAGGGCAAATTAATGACTTCTTATTTTTCTTTTTATTTACCCTTTTCTTTCCTTTTTTTCTTTTCTCCTTTCCTCCCTTTATTTTCTTCATTTCTCCTTTTTCTCCTTTTGGAGCATAGCAACCTTCCATTCTCTCTACCTCATCACCACCGCTCTCCGACCGAACATCCAATAACCACTACTCACCACCGCCTGAACTCTTCCATCGCTCACCACTGCTTGAACTTACCACTGCCTGCACTCATCTTACCATTCCTCTCCCTTCCATTCTCTCTGCCTCATCACCACCGCTCACCGCCTGAACTCATCGACACTCTCATCTCTCCTCCGCCACATGAACCCTACCCTTCACGCCGCTCACACCTCACAGCCACCCACCTGAACTATACCTTCATCAGTCCCTCCGCAACACCATCCGCTCTCATCACCATCGATCACCGCCACCTTAACTACCCCCATTCCCCTTCCTCCATGACCTGAATTCTACCCTCCATTTTCTTAAGAATTTAGAAAATGGATTGTAAATAAATTAACTTAACAGGATGGGGTTCGAATGAAAACTAAAGGGGCTGCTTTGTAAATAAATTAAATTTTGCGTACGTAATAATGTATTGCTGACAGGAATATATAGAGTACAATAAGGTGATAGAATATGAGTAGAACTCTAGCTTAGTCAACATGACTTATCTAGAATCAATTATAATCTAATCAAAAATATGATTTACTCTAACACCCCCCCTAGCGAAGCGTCGGATGTTCAGCGACGCAAATCATGGACCAAGAGAACTCGAAGAGGGGACAAGAAAGTCCTTTGGTGAAGATGTCAGCAATTTGAAGACCAGTGGAGACATGTGCAACACGAAGCTTGCCAGATGCCACCAACTCGCGAACAAAATGATAGTCGATATCAATATGCTTGGCCCACTTATGAGCAACCGGATTTTGAGCCAAGAAAATGGCACTACTGTTGTCACATAACAACAATGTGGAGCTCGAAAGCGAAAGACGAAGGTCGCGAAGCAAATGAGTCAACCAAACCATCTACGAGGCAGTGTTGATAAGGGCTCGATACTCGGACTCAGTGCTAGATCGAGAGACGGTAGGTTGATTCTTGGCACTCCAAGAAATAAGATTTCCACCAAGAAAGACTGCATATCCATACGTAGATCGATGAGTCTCAAGACAATGAGCCCAATAAGCATCTAAAAACCCCAAGACCTCAGGAGTACTGGCCAAGCGAAAAGTGAGGCCGAAATGAAGAGTGCCTCTGACGTAGCGAAGAATCAGAGTGACTGTAGCATAATGGTTAGTGCGAGGATCCTGAAGAAACTGATTGACTATGTTGACCGAAAATGTCAGATTAGGACGAGTAATCGTCAGATACTGGAGAGCACCAATAAGAGATCGATACAGCGTTGGATTCTAAAATGGTGGACTGGTGGAGCTGTGCAATTGCGAACCAGGAACAAAAGAGGTAGAGACCGGGACCGCATCGGACATACCTGCACGAGTGA
The DNA here is from genome assembly GCA_037428765.1 of Rubia yunnanensis. NCBI lineage: Eukaryota > Viridiplantae > Streptophyta > Magnoliopsida > Gentianales > Rubiaceae > Rubia > Rubia yunnanensis. Next base: position 5,542,091 of record CM075070.1, read on the forward strand.
GAATATCTCGAGCATACTTAGCTTGACCAAGAAGCAGACCCGAGGAAGTGGGTGATACTTCTAAGCCAAGAAAGTAATGGAGAGTACCAAATCCCTAATAGCAAACTCCCGATGTGTCCGATCAATAAACTTTTGAAGAAGCTCAGAGTCATTGCCTGTAAGAATAATATCATCAACATAGACTAGGAGATAGAGCAAGGACGAGCCTCGAGAGAGAAAAAATAGGGAAGTGTCGACAGAACTGCACCGAAACCCGAGTTGAGATAAATAGGTGCTGAACCGCGGGAACCATGCTCGAGGTGCTTGCTTAAGACAATAAATCGCCTTTCGCAAGCGGCAGACATAATCAGGATGAAGAGAGTCCTTGTAACCAACCAGTTACGCCATATAGACCAGAGTATAAAGAATACCGTTCAAGAAGGCGTTCTTGACATCCAACTGATGAAGAGGCCAGGACCGCATAGTAGGCAATGGCAAGAATGGTTCGAACAGTGGAAGCCTTGACAACCAGACTAAAGGTATGATCAAAATTAAAATCTGGAATCTGAGAGAACCCTTGCACAACAAGGCGAGCTTTGTGACGATCAACCGTACCATCAGGATGATACTTCAGCCAGTAAATCCATTTGGAGACAACAATGTTGACACCAGAAGGACGTGGAACAAGGTCCCAAGTATGTTGTCCTTGTAAGGAAGCAATCTCCCCGTTCATCGTAGCAACCCAAGACGAATCCTTCAATGCTGAATGATAATCCGTGGGCTCAGACTGAGCGAGAAGGGCAGCAAGTAGGCCATGAGCCACAAGACCAGAATAGTCTCGATGAGGGATAGCCCCAGTGGAAGATCGAGTGGCCATGGGATGAGTACGACGCTGCAAAGCCGAAGCCGGAGGAGAAGGAACCGGAGAGGGTGCCAGGGATGGAATATCAGAGGTGGCCTAAGATGATGCACCAGAGGGAGGAGAGCTAGTCACTGGTGACTGGGATTGGAGGAACAGGTCAACAGTCGGTGGAACAGAGTCCGTTGAGCAAATAGAGCCAGGCATAGGAGACGACTGATCAGAAGTTGAGAGGGGCAGACCAGAGCTTTCATTAGCGTCCAGAAAAATAGCAACATCCAAAGTCGAGAGAAGAGAGCCAGTTGTTGAGGTCGAAGACGAGGTGAAAGGAAAATAGCCTTCATCGAAGCATGCATGACGAGTGACAAAAATCTTGCCAGTGGCAGGATCAAGGCATCGAAGGCCCTTATAATGGCAGCTGTAACCGATGAAAACACAAGGAATGCTCCATGGAGATAAATTGTGAGAGGCCATAGAACGAACATAAGGGAATACTGGACAACCAAAGGGGTGGAAGTTCGAGTAGGTCGAAGTACGATGATAAAGAAGTCCATACGGAGAAGTCCCTTGTAACACCGGAGTTGGAAGCCGATTAATGGTGTAAACCGCAGTAGCAAAAGCATCATCCCATCTCGACAGTGGCAGATGGGAATGAAAGAGCATAGTGAGTCCCATTTTGGCAACATGTCTGTGCTTACGCTCGGCCCGACCATTTTGCTGTGGGGTATAAGGGCACGAAACTTGATGATGAATGCCTTTGGAGGAAAAATGGGAGCGTAAGCACGTATTTAAGAACTCAGTGCCACCGTCACTCTGAAAAACCTTAATTTTGGACATAAATTGATTCTCAACTTAGGCCTCGAACTGTAAGTAAGTGTCGACAAACTCGGATTTTTGACGCAAGGGAAAAAACCATGTAAAGCGAGAATAATCATCCACAAACAAGGCATAATAAGAAAAACCATTTGAAGACAAAACTGGGGAAGGCCCCCACAAATCACAATGAATCAAATCCAAGATGTGCGCAGCACACTTATTATTCTCAACAAAAGCTAACCGCTGCCCCTTTTCCATAACACATGGAGCGCAAGTATGCGGTTTGGGTAATAAAGAAGAAACAGACAAGAGACCAGACTTCTGTAAACTAGAGATGATAGAGGTTGGAACATGCCCCAGCCGAGCATGCCAAAGCTCAAAAGACGCTCGTCCAATATTCTGCTGCAAGAAGGAAACGAGTGTTGGGCCACCCTTGTCCAAGACGTATAGGACATCTTCACTGCGACCCTTGCCCCCGACCTCCTTGGAAACTTTTTTCTGAATCACAAAGTTTTGATCATCAAAAGTAACAAAGACATTTAAATCCCTAGTCAGTTTACTAATGGACAGTAAATTCTTAGTGATGGCAGGTACAACCATAACATCATGTAGTGTCAAAGAATCAGAAATCTGAGAATCAACAATATGAGAAATTGGAACAGAAGCACCATTACTACAAGAAACATAGGAATTACCAGAGTAAGGTGCGATGCAGAAGACACCATATGACTGGTGGCACCAGAATCAACGTACCAGTCGGATGCGCGAGAATGTGGCTCTATCTGTAGCGAAGCTTGAAAATTTTCAGCCATGTATGAGGGATCAGAACGGTGAGTCTGTTCTAACATCTTATAGCAAGTAGTCGCATAATGGCCCGGACGACCACACTAGGTACAATGGGGATGACCGCTTCCGGAACTGGCCCCAGCCGTGAACTTACCAGGACCAGCTCCAAACTGACCGCCTCTGCGACCAACAGAACGACCACCTCGAGGAGCACGAGAACCCCATATCCCACCACCCCTGGCTGGCGCGTGATCCCAAGAACGCCCAGCAGAAAACTATTCACCTGCAGAGAATGCCACCGGACCAGAAGCAGGTATCGAATTGCCTTGAAGATTTTTCAAAAATGCCTCATGATTGTTGGCACGAGGCAAAAAATTGCCATAAAGCGAGGTATGAAGAATTAATCAGAGGAGAAGAAAAATCCTTGAACTCAGACCCGAGAGCAATTAAAAACCAGATGATTTGATCATCATTAGAAATAGGAGAACCCATAAGGGATAACTGCTCAAAAAACATCTTTAAATTGTAAGTGAAGTTCATGAACAGTACCACTCTTACATATACCATGGGCATCGACTCGAAGACGAAGAATGGTGGAAGTGCTACTGGTCTGAAAAGTGGCACAAAAACTGTCCCAGATATCCTTGGAAGTCACACACGAAGCCGAAAGTTCAGAGAGGGCCTCAGGAGAAAGAGAGGAGAACAGTAGACCACAAACCCTATGATATTCATCCATCCAGAAATCATAAGCATCCTTGGCCATATTGTAGACCGCCAGAGCAGCCGCGCGATCAGGGGGAGGAGCGCAAAAGGCAATGGCAAGGGAGGAAGACGTTGAACTAGCCGTCAGCAGAGTGGGAAGAGGAGGGCGTGGAATTGATCCATCGAGATATCCAAAAAGCCTTTGAGGGCGAAGAACGTATTCAATCTGGCGTTTCCAGAGAAAAAAAATTGGTCTTATTGAGTTTAATTTGTAGCATCTGAAGAAGAGTATTAAACGATAATTTTTCACTGGCCATGATGAGAAAAGAAGGAGTTCAGCCTCTAGAGGAAGGAGGAGGAGGAGCGGCGGCCGGGAGAAAATTTTAGGTTTTGGAAGGTAAATCAGAACACTGCTCTGATACCATGACAAGATGTATTTTGCGTAAGTAATAATGTATTGCTGACAGGAATATATAGAGTACAATGAGGTGATAGAATATGAGTAGAACTCTAGCTTAGTCAATATGAATTATCTAGAATCAATTATAATCTAATCAGAAATATGATTTACTCTAACAAAAAGTCTTTTTTACCCTCCATTTTCTTAAGAATTCATAAACTAACGGTATTGACTTCACTTTTAATGAATTGACCAAACGGAAGGATCACAATTAAGCACTTTTCTTAGTTCAAGGACGAAAGTGATCGAAAAAAATGGGGGCCAAAATGGTCAAATCGCAATAGTTGAAGGGTTTTCCACGTCATTTCCCCTTTGGTATATAACATTATGGGCCATCTTTACATAGTATTAATTAATTTTATGATAGAAGTCTATAAATATTATATGGTATTAGAGTTTAAGGTTGGCATGATCGGCCAAGTGGACATACATTCTCACTGATAGAAACTGAATTTGCTTACATAAAAACACTGAATATTACATTTCAAATAAAAAATTATGTGGAGTAGAAGTTTATAACTTAACCACTTTCATTGTTTTTCGGCAATACAAAAAATGACAAAAATAGTAAAAATAGTTTTGTTTGTTTGGCAACCCTAACCCATTAATTAATCACCACCAACGACAACGTTTCCACAATACCACGTTGCCCACTAATGCCACCAACCTCAGCAACACCCATATAGCGCCTTATCACGCCACCAAATTCAACACCACCACACACCTTACCCTTCCTTTTCCTCTTCCTCGCCCCTACCACCCCTATTTCCTCACTAGTCTCCTCTCTTCTTGCCATCGACGATCCCTTCCCATCCTTGTGTTCATCGAATTTTTCAAACGGCCTCAACAAACACCTTACACTCCGACTCTTCATTTTCTTTGTCTTCCCTCACCAAAACCCCCCAAGACCATCACTATTTAGGGATTTGTACCCTTTGATTTAAACCACTACCATTATTGCAGACACAATACTTTGCTTGTTTCCCATAACACGAGAGGAATCGATAGTTTCTCTGGTCCAAAAAAAGCCCTAGCAATTGGAAAATTATGTTGAATTCCTCATCGATTTCTTCAACTTAACAAGATGAGATTCGGATGAAAATGGATCTCGCTAATCCACGAAATTTAATTTAAACGCGTAAGAAATCTTTAAATATGATCTTGTCAGATTACTCCTTCAGAGGCAACAACTGGCGTTGTAACGATGACGTTGAATTCTCGAGGGAAGATGGCGGAGATTTTAAAGTCTTGTAGTTAATGTAATTATTCGTGTTTCTTTAATCGAGTTTAGGTATACTCTTCTCCTGTTTCAAATAATCTATATTTCATAATTTGTTGACCATCTATCTCAATTTAATTTGTTTTTTTAAAAAAGATAATTTGAACTTAATTATGTGAAAATGATGATCGGTGAGTGCTCCAAAAAGATATTCAGAAGAGAAATGAATATAAATTTTTTTCAAATTCTTTTACTGATTAAATTTGATGGCTTTTAAATAATTTTAACATCAAGCGACTTTGGCCGACATTAACCGGCGTTGGTTTCAAATTTCGACCAACTTAATATCATTTTGATACTTTAAAAACTCCAATTCTTATTATCACTAGTAAAATATATTTTTCTACAAATAATCTAAACTTAAAACCCTGAAATGCTCATCGCTCGAACTATATTTACACTCTTACTTTTGTAACATTATTTTCTATTAAAATTTGATCACATATTTTATGAGCAATAATATTATTACATATTATACCATTTAATTTATCGTATTTTTAAATATCAACTCTTTATAAACGGTCAAACATCTTCGTGTGTGACAAATAAAATTGAGGAAGTAGAATAAGATGAAGGAAAGAAACAAGACAACGGATAGGACCCAGAAAAAATGGTAGCCCAAAGATGGCGACACTGACATAGAAGTACGAGAATCCTTATCCATCAACAAGCCACGACAACATCTGGATCACAGCTATCCTCGACTCTTCCAAACTCTTCCCCATTAAATAAACCCTGTTTTCTTCATACATTTCTCCAGAACCCAGATTTCCACTCACCAATCATCTTCTCTCTTTGCGATTCTTTCGATTTGATCTTCACAATATGTTGGCCATATTTCACAAGGCTTTTGCTCACCCTCCAGATGAGCTCCATAGCCCTGCCTCCCAGAAGTCAGACAAGAAGCCGAAGCTCCCGGAAGAGACTCTCCGACAGTTCCTGTCGGAAAATCCGGCCAACTCTTTTTCGGTGAATTTTGGAAGTGCTGCTGTTCTTGCTTACAATGTGCAGGATAAATCCTCCCTCATCTGGGACAACGACAGGAGGTAATTACTAATTATGCGTTTATTTTTGACAACCGTCCATTTCAAACTTCAATTTAATTATTAGGTTAAAATTACTTAATTATATGCTGAATTCCTACTTTTTAACTAAAAAATACTGATGTTGTAAAATAATTTTGAATTTGAAAAATACAATGCAACTTTTATGTTACAATAGGTTAAAATTTTCCATACTTAAAAATTAAAAACCATTATTCATGAGAACTTTCTATATAATAGTAATACTAATACGTGCTGATCATACTAAATTCATTGTATTATATTCGTTTTAGAGTGAGGCCTTGGTGTTTGTTGATTGATTTGCAGGATATTCTGTGGTTATGACAACATATATTGTTTGTTCAAGGGGAGCTTGAACAACCTTTGTGCACAAATCAGGCAGTATGGTCTGACCAAGACCAGCAACGAGGCCATGGTTGTGATCGAAGCTTACAGGACGCTTCGGGACAGGGGCCCTTACCCGGCCGATCAGGTCATTAAGGATCTCGATGGTACCTTTGCTTTTGTCGTGTACGATAGTAAGGCTGGAACTGTGTTTACTGCACTGGTATGTTACTATGCTCGGCATTTTTGCGCGTCTTCAATTCATTCATTCAGAAAGAAATGAAGAGATTGGTCTGAAGTTTTGGTCGGTTTTCTCAGGGATCCGATGGGGGTGTGAAGCTCTACTGGGGAATTGCTGCAGATGGCTCTGTGGTGATTTCTGATGATTTGGCCATCATAAAAGATGGATGTGCTAAATCATATGCTCCTTTTCCAACAGGTATTCCATTTTCATTCGCTTCACTTCAGTCTCTTGAATCGATTTCTGGTGCCTTAGTGTGGTTTGTGCAGTAACTAGGAGTAGTTGCCAACTAGTTTTGTCGTGTGAAACAACTCTAGTGTTATAGGGCGTGTATGCAACAGAATATGATATTGACTCGATTACAACCTGTCAGCCAAGATTGGAAAGTACTCGAACCCTAGTTTTTGACACATTTTGTTCGTTTGGATGCTATTCACTCCAGTCTCTTGAATCGGAATCTGGTTCTTTAGGGTGGTGTTGAGTGAAACAACTCATTTTGTAGGATGTGTGTGACTAAATATGATATTGATTCGATTACAAACTATCAGCCAAGATTGGAAGGTACTCAAATCCTAGTTTTTGACACATATTCTTGGTTTTGCGGCATGTTTGTACAGGGTGCCTGTTTCACAGTGATGGAGGGCTGATGAGCTTCGAGCATCCCATGCACAAAATGAGAGCGATGCCTCGGGTAGACAGCGAAGGAGCCATGTGTGGAGCTAATTTCAAGGTCGATCTCTACTCTAGGGTTAACAGCATCCCTCGCGTCGGGAGCCAGACCAATTGGGTAGACTGGAACACTACTGAGCAATCTTCCTAAGATCCGGGATTCACAATGGTCTCCTTTGTTGTGTACTTCATGTTTCGACAGAGAATAATCAGTCTTTATGTTCTTTTCTTGTTTCAACAATAGCTTGGCTCTCCCAATCTGAACTTTCAATGTCAAATTTAGCGGACAACAGCAGTGTTTAACGCAAAGATTGTGATGTTCTGCTTTCGTTGCAAATGGTAGTCTAACAAGTAGTTTAATCAAACATGGAATAGCAAGTTTCCAGATGATGAAACCATTGGTGAATAGCATCAGACACTAAATCGCAATTTGTCTGATGAAAAAACATCAACAGATACATAGGATATTCTCAGTAGTGCAGAAAACTGGTCAAAATTGTAAACAAACACATGTTTTCACAAGGGATCTCTAGAGTTACATAAAACAGAAGAAAAGCACATCAACATGAGTGAGATTTTGAGATTAAATATACCATCACTCCTTCCACATTTGTTCGAGTTCATCAACAGGCAAGGGATTTTCGAGTTCATGCATCTTTCTCCTCGCCTTAGCCTTGATTTTCTTAGCATACTTCCCAGCCTTCTTCCTTTTCTCTAAAGCACGAATCTAAGCATGGTGGGGGAAGATCATAAGGATGAATAACGGACGTTTATCTAAATAACGTATCGTGTAGAGATGATGATCAAAAGACTAACCTGATTCGGTGAAACATAGAATGGATTCTCGTAGAGCGTAGGACCCCCAAAACTACCTCCGAATATCTTGATTGGGTTCAGACAGAACCTAGGACCAACCTGTTCATCCAACATGCATTTGATTAAAACATAAGACTCATACGAATGCAAATTTGCAATGCATTGCTTAGATACCTCAACAAGGGTCATCTTCTCCAGGTCAGACTGGTCTATCTTGTGAGACCCATTGTGAGGGCAAGAAATCTGTGCGTAATTAGTAGAAGAAAGAATCACATTTAACTATCATACAACTTATGAATTAAGAAGCACGAGCTTTTGAAACCATCACTCACCTGGTAGTTACGGAACCATATATGGTCATCAAGGATTGAAAAAACAAAGACATGATCATAGTACGGTTTGGACTTTCTATGTTCCTTTGGAGTTGCAAATATCTGATCAAAACCCGAAATGAGAAACAGAGAGGTAAACAGCAAAACAAGAAAGCCACTTAAAAGAACTTGTCAAGAATATATGCACCCAAACAAACCTGTGTAATCAACTCTTTCAGAAGCATCCAGTGTGGATCATTGTCAAAATGGGTTGAGAAAGTTAAAATCGGGCGAGAACCCTTCAAGTGATTTCCGGTAAGTTTCAATTCTTCCATCGTGTGCACTACCAACCAAAGAGGAAAAGTGTTCAAGCTGACCTCAAACTATGCACCCAAGCGCGCTCAACAAAAACAACTACTACTTCACTTCTGAAATCAAATCAGTAACAAACAAGACCGGAAATGCTAAAACTACTAACCCGCATTGACAAGGAACTTGACAGATGGTCCATTTGGGGACTTCGCCATCCAAAGGTAAAGATCCCTTCCTTTTCTGCACTGATATCACAAGGCCAAAACATAAATACACCGGATAAAAGATCGAATACAACACATTTTCAGATACCAAGAACATTAAATCAATCAAAAAACCACTCATAAACCCAAAGATGATTCAAACAGTCATAGAAGCATTTCATCGCCAACCAAAACGCGTACCTCGAAAAACAGACAAGATGAACAACTCTTTAGGTCAACAAGCTCATTCAAGGTCGCGCCTTTGCTATCCTTGGACTCGACCTTGTTATCCTTCTTACAGTGCGGCAAAAGATCCACAACATTCAACATCAAATGCCGATACCTAAGACCACAGACAAGCAAAGAATCAGAGCCATACAATCGAAAGCAACAAAATTGGCCAAAAGGGATGCTAAAATCGAGCCATTTTAACCTGTAACTGATGCGGCGCGAGCACGTGACCAAGACCTTCTCCTTGTTTCTGAAGAAGACAGAGCCGCCATCTTCTTTCTCCACATCTTCGACCTTATCTTTGTCTTTCCATCCCAAGAGCGTTCTTTTAGGCCTCTCTGGCGCTGCTTCTTCTTTCTTCGCTTCGTTTACAGCTTCCACATCTCTCTGCTTTCTCTTCTTTCCCATTTTTATGGAAACAGTAATCTGGGCAAAGAGGTTATGGAGTTCGGTGAAATCTAGGTATCGCTGTTGGAGGTGCCAGGGTGAAAGGAGAGGGGTTTTGTAGGGGTTTTAGGCAGAAATTGAAAGAGAGGAAATGAGGGCAGAGAGCCAGAGACTAATTTGGCCCGTGGACCGTAAAACCTAAAGTACTAAACTAGCATCCATAGCGAATTGAATTCTTTTATTTTATGTACGGATAAATCACGCTCTATATTTACTGTCGTGCACTTTATATTTGAAATTTGCGCGTTACCTAAAATGAAATTTATTGGTAGTGATGTTCAAATTGATGAGCTTATTTTTTGGCAAAATTGATGGCAATCAGCAACATTTTTGGTGTTATCGGTGATCGTGCTCTGAGACAAGAGTTGTCGAAAATATGTGACTACAATCTGCTGGAAAAGGTGCAATCGAAAACAGCCAGGCAATGTGATGATGGCGATGACAATGACGCTAGCGTTAGTGGTGGGGTGATGATGGTTTGGGAGAGCGCGAGTTTGGAGAATGGAGATAATTCGGGGTGATGGGCGATCACCGCTCGCCCTCAGCGGCCCACACCAGCCGACGCCACAGCCATCATGTGGGAGGTAAGTCACGGTAGCCCAGCATCAGGACCATTGGGGGCAGTCATACTCGGTGTCCACCAGGAATCCCAAGCAACCCTTGGCCCAAAGGCCAAGTTAACTCAGGACATTCCCACACGGTGGTTGCCGAACGTCGAACCACTGACCTCGTGAAAGGTCACCTAACTCCCAACCACTGGGTACACCCGCGGGTGTTAATTTGGGGTGATGTGATTTTGTGAGATGAAGGTCATGGTAGTTTCACAATGGTAAGATCTTGGATGGAATTTGATAAGGTGGGTTTTGAGGGTCCTTGTAGTGGCCGATTGGGGGCTTGAGGCTTGAGAGGGAGTGGGCATAAGGTAGTAAAATAAAAGTCATGACTTATCATCTTTTGGTTCTTTCAAGCTAATTTTTTATTGAATCGAAATGAATTAAAATTAAATATGATTTAAAATATAGAATAATAAATAAATTAAATTAAATATATTAGTTTTATTATCATTGACCCGAACTGAAATGAAAATAACCCACGAAAAAAAATGAACTTGTCTACGTCATCAAATTCTAATGTAGCTAGAAGTAAATCGTTATATCACGCCTTGTATTTTACTTGATTACGTCATGTATTTATACTATTTAGTATACAATATGTAATTTTAATTTAATTTAAATAATTTAAATATATTTAATTAGTATTAAATAAAATTTATTATTTACTACAGCTGCCGCCGCCGTGCACCACCACCGCTGCCGCCGGTCTCCTCCTCTTCTCTTCTTCTTATATTCTCCTCCTCCTCCTCCTCCTCTACTTCTTCTTCTTCTCCTCTTCTTCTTCTTTGTTTCCCTTCTCCGCTCTTCGCCGTCTGCAGTGCTCATGCGACTCCATCTTCTTCGGCGACTCTTCTCCTCGCTCTCCTCTAGTTCCAATCTCTTTCTCCTCTCCCCCCGCTCTCCTTCCCCTTCTCCTTCTCCTTCTCCTTCTCCTTCTCCTTCTCCTTCTTCTTCTCCTTCTCCTTCTCCTCCTGTCTCCTCGCTCTCCTTCTCCCTCCGCCCTCCTTCTCCTTCTCCTTCTCCTTCTCCCCTCGGTTCTCCCGCCGGGTTCTCTGCCCCGGTTCTTCTCAGTCGCAGTTCTCCTCTTGCCCCGGTTCTCCTCTGCTCCGGTTCTCCTTCTACCCCGGTTCTCCTCCGCTCTCCGCCACTCTCCTCTCCCGCTTCTCCGTCGTTCTCCTCTCCCGCTTCTCCGCAACTCTCCTCTCCCGCTTTTCCACTCCCGCTTCTCCTCTTTGATTCTCGTTTCTTCTCTTAGGATGGGTTTTGCTCGAGGGGGACGAAGGAGAAGGAGGGACGGCAGGCTAGGGTTTTTCCGAGGATGGGGATAAAGGAGAAGACGACTGGCGGTTAGGGACGGCGACGGGCTAGGGTTTTGCTGGGGATGGGGACGAAGGAGGAGACGAGGGACGGTGACGGACTTTTAACGGTGGCAGGCGGCGGCAGGCGGCAGGCTACGGTGGAGCTGGGGACGAATGGTTGGGTTCCGATGGTGGAGCTGGGAATGGTGGTGGTTCCGATGGTGGCAGCGGTGGCGGCGATAGTGGCAGATTGTTTTTTTTTGTTTTTAATTTTTTTATTTTAAAATTAGTATTATACATGTATATGCGTATTAGTGCATAATCTAATAAAATACATGACGGGACCATCGCAAGAAACCTCCTAGAACAGTCCATATTCTACCGTCTCTAGCTCCACCGACTTACACAATAGCAAGCAAAATCTCGATCATTGTTCACAAAATCAAAATCCAAATCTCCCCAGAAAGTAAAATGGCAGACCGCTACTTTCCCAATGAACTCCCAGGTCACAGCTCTGATTCAGAACCACTGGAAGAATCCATGGACTCACTCACAAAGCTTCTCCATCTTCCCTACACGTCCCTCTCAGAAACACTGAAAATGGCAGCTTTGGACATCAAGAAAAAGGTTTGATCTTGCCAATTTGGTTTATGCTCTATCTCAATTTTGTAAATGAACCCCCCCTTTTTTTTTGGTTTGGGGTATGAATTCAGGTGGTGAAGGAGACATGGAGAGGTAGAAATAAGTATGTCAGTGATTATACCCTTTACACAGGTGGATTGGGGACTGCCCTTTTGCTGTTTAAGGCTTATCAGGTTACAAATGATAAGAGTGACCTTGTTCTTTCCTCTGAGATCATCAAGGCTTGTGATTCTGCTGCCAGTGGCTCAAGGTAATCCTTTTCTTTGATGTATGTTTGTGTGGTTTTGTTTGTTTGGTTTAATGGAAATTGTTGATATGTGGCTTCAGATAATCTGTTCTTGATTTCAGAAATGTACCTTAATTGTAGACTAGCATTTGTTGACGATCATGATGTTCATCAGATGTGATGTTGCGGCTTAATTAGGCATTTTGTTAACTTGCAGTCGTGTCACCTTTGTGTGTGGGCGGGCTGGTGTCTGTGCTCTTGGAGCTGTTGTGGCGAAGCACAATGGTGATGACATATTGTGTGAGCGCTATTTAACTGAATTTGGAGAGGTAGTGTTCAGTCCGTAAGCTGTAACTTTGGTAATCAAGTTGTTTCCTTTTCTTAAGACTTGTCGATGGATGAAACTGACTGTGTCATTCTTGATGCAGATTAAGCTTCCCAAAGAGCTTCCATATGAGGTGTTATATGGAAGATCCGGGTTCTTGTGGGCATGTTCATTTCTAAACAAACATATTGGCAGAGAAACTGTACCATCTACCCAAATGGTAAGGCCTTTTTAAATGGTTGACGGTATTGGTCATTGCCTTTCTCTTCTTGAATAGGTGATGGGATCTTGCAGAGAGCAGTTGTGGATGAAATCATTGAGTCAGGTAGACAAATGGCTACAAAAGAATGTCCTTTGATGTACGAATGGCACGGAAAGAAATACTGGGGAGCTGCACATGGACTAGCTGGAATCATGCATGTGTTGATGGACATGGAATTGAAGCCGGATGAGGTGGATGATGTTAAGGCCACGCTTCGTTACATGATCAAGAATCGTTTCCCCAGTGGGAATTACCTATCTAGCGAAGGAAATGAGTCAGACCGCCTTGTACATTGGTGCCACGGAGCTTCTGGTGCAGCTCTCACACTTGCCAAAGCAGCCAAGGTGATTACTTTTAGCTTTCTTCTATTTTTTTCGTCCCCAAGAATTCCGTGCCCCATGAACTGGTTATAACGATGTGTAGCAAAAGGGCTTTGTTTTATTCATGTATGACTTCACTTCTTGAGAGGAAAAGTTCGTTTCTTGACACCTCAAAGTTGCTTATGACCCTTTTTTTATGACACCAGGTCTTTGATAGTGGGGAATTTCTTCAGGCTGCTGTGGAAGCTGGGGAGGTGGTTTGGAATAGGGGTCTACTTAAGCGAGTTGGTCTATGTCATGGCATTAGCGGAAACACCTATGTCTTCCTTTCACTCCACCGGTTAACGGGTAGAGCTGAGTACTTACACAGGGCCAAAGCATTTGCCTGCTTTTTACATGATAGAGCTGAAAACCTGATATCAGAGAGCATCATGCATGGCGGTGATCGCCCCTACTCGCTCTTTGAAGGCATTGGAGGACTGAGCTATCTATTTCTAGACATGAATGATCCTTGTGCTGCTAGGTTTCCAGGTTACGAACTCTAGTTTTTCGCCCTACTTTACCTAAGTACATAACATTGCAAGTATCGAAATTTATTAAGTTGAAGGTTCTTTATGTGTTTCTTTTCTATTCCAAGTGACTTCACCGGAGACATTGGTTGAAATCTTGCAAAAAGGGTTGAGCTCTGTTATTGAATTTCTGACTTAAGTTATTACAAGAATTAAGAAGCTAAGGTACAACTCCCGCAGTCCCAAACCCATAAACCAGTAACCACATCCTCTGAAGCAAAAATGAGTGGCGGTTAAGCCAGACCGACAAGCTTCTCGCTGACCTCCCACACTTTGCGAGCTTTCTCTGCATCGCTGGCTTCCTCAGACATTTGGTTCTCGAAGGAAGCTGAGTCCTTGTTCCAGCTCCAGTATACACCTGATTTTGTCAGACTCGGATCACTGACCACCTGCGCGAGCCTCTTGCCTGATTCCTCCTCAGAGACGAAGCCTTTGGTGATGAACTTCTGGAACGGTGGGAACAGGAGCCTGAACAAGGGGATGTGCTCCCTGAAAAGGCCTGTGGTGGCAATGCAGCCTGGGTAGAGGGATGAGAATGTGATCCCGGTGTCCTCATGGTACCTTCGGTGGAACTCCTGCATGGTGAGCATGTTGCAGACTTTGCTGTCCTTGTATGCCTTGGCGCCATCGAAATCAGCCCCGTCGATCATGGCTGAGCTGTTGAGACCGTTCAGCCCTCCAGCAAAACCCCTCAGGTCCCCAAGATTCGCCTTTGGAGGTACGTTTCCAGCCAACGTGTTAGTGTTACCTGCATTAAACATGAAATTCAAGAATCGCACCTCTAAATTTGACTGAAGAAAAGATTCTGTGCTGTTTTAACCAGGACCTGTTATCGATCCAACAATGATGAGTCTCCTTGAAGGGTAATCGGATTGCTTCAGGTCATCAAGAAGCAATCTTGCAAGGAGGAAATGCCCTAGGTGGTTGGTTCCTACACTGAGTTCGAATCCATCAGCCGTAAATGCCGGCTCTTTGGCTGTCGGAAGGTAAACAGCAGCATTGCAAACAAGCACGTCGAGAGGCCGGCCGGCCCTTCTGAAATTGTCCACGAACTGGCGAACGCTGTCCAACGAGGCAAGATCCAAATGCATTATACTGTAGTTCTCCTTGCTCATGCCAGCCGATTTTGCAGCTCTTTCGGCTTTCAGAAAGTCCCTGCAGGCCATGATTATGTGCCATTTGCCTGTCTCAGCAAGGGCCTTGGCTGTGGCCAAACCTAGTCCGGAGGAGGCTCCGGTTACCACCACAGTGCCCTTTCTGAGGGTCTTCTTCCCTTCCGATGTCGATCTGGTGAAGCCCGGAGCAGCTACCACCGCCTCCGCTCTCACACCCTTCTGCTACAAATCCAACACGCAGACCCTCTTAAAACACATGTGAGCTCTCATTATTACTTTTTTTTTTTCGCATTTTGTCATGTCTACATAAATTAGTGCTCGATAAAGTCTATATCAGGACGATTCTGACAGATATCTTATCATGAACAACTAGATGATCAAACAAAAGGGACCAAGTATGAGACCTTGTTCTTCAGTTCACATTTTGTCTATATAAACTAGTTTTCATTGTCGATTAGTGCTCGATAAAGCCTATAACAGGATGATTCTGACAAATATTTTAGATGATCAAACAAAAGGGACCAATTATCTGACCTTGATCTTCAATGAGGAGTAGCTGAAATCACATTTCACTTGTTCAGAAAAGGACTTCCCAAAGAGACTAGAGTCCTTCAAACATGCACCAACCTTTCCCTAAATAACAAAACACCATTTGGCCAAAAACAACATAAGAATTTGCAAGAAATGAGAGGAAAGAGAGAGCAGAAAAACCTCTTTGGAGATGGAGAAAGTAGAAGGGAGAAATGCAGCAGACTGTAAAGCCATGGAAAGAGCTGTTCTTTTTTTGTTGCTTTTCTTGGTTTGCTTAGGATATTTGAAGGGTGGGTATATATATGAACTGGGTGGGAGTTAAGTGACAAAAGTTAGGAGTTTTGGATATGAAAATGGCAGTGAAGATAAGATAATTATGTTAGGATGTTTGTGAAATGGGAACCAATAGGAACTTGAGGTTTGGATTTCGTTATGATGTTTTTTCATTCTTTTTTCAGAGGTAAGTGGCAGATGGACCTGAAAACGTTGGATATTATCGTCTGGCTCGCTCCCCGAAGCGATCCATTCTCCACAGTGATGGGCTTTCAGATTGGCTGTCCGAATGCATGATTTACTAGATTAGGTAACCGCGGTCAAACGTTTCCTATGTTGAGAAGAGGAGTAGAAAGATACTACATCAAACATTAACTAAAATGGTTGAGAGTGAAAAGGTAAAACTTCTTGTCATTATAATCTTGAGAAAAGTGTGTTTGTAATTCTATGTTTTGGATGAAAGTGAAGAAATTGCCTTGTAAGATTTGAAAGTGCAAAAATAATCTGGGACTTCGTTGACCAAAATGCCAATAGTCAAATTAGCCGGAAATAGGTGATGGCAGTGAGGGGTTTGAGTGGATGGCGGCGGAGTGGTGGTGGGGGAGCAAGCGGCGGTGGATCAACGGCAGGTGGTTGACCCAACGGAGCAGTGGTGGAGGTGTGTTTGAAGAAGAACAAGTGTAAGGGTAAAATGGTCTGTAAATTTTTAGTTTTAAACTCAGGAGTATTTACGTCTTTTCATGTTTGGTCAACGACTTTTTTTTAGTCACGCCGGAATTGAGCAAAATGGGTATAATTGCACAATTTTACAAGCATATAGGGTTAGTTTTGCACTTTTAGATTTTAAAGGTTTATATCTGCACTTTCTCAATTTAATAGGGTTATTCTTGCACTTTTCCCTATAATTTTTTTTATCTTGTAATCGATTAGGGTTTATGTAATATATTAGCTTCACGTAGAATGTTTTTTATGAAAAACTGATTACTCTTGAGCGTTTTAGAGGCTGAATCCATTTTGAATCGGCAAATGCATCTTTTGTAAAGTATGTATTCATGTATGCTCGATAAATCTATCCTTTGTTAATTGAAAATAGAAAACTAATTATCGAGAAACGCAGTGGCGGAACCAGGAGTAAATTTTAGGGGGGCGAAAAGGAGCGGCAGGCGGCGGCGGGCCGGCGGTGGCAGGTGGCTGGCGAGTGGCGGCAGATGAGTTGGAGTTGGAGAGGCAATTGGCAAATGTGGTTTGCTGCCTTAGTTACTTAGTTAGGTTAGGTTATTGCCAAACATTTGGGCCAGTTGGGCTGAGCCCAATTGGCCTTTTATTTTTTTTCAACCCGCTAAGCAAAACGACGTCGTTTCACTTAGCCAAAACGACGTCGTTTTGTTTAGTTATACCAAAAAAAAATTAAAAACCCATCGTCTTCTTCAGGTGCAGCCGTGCAGCAGTGCCTCCGCCTCACGCCGGCACGCCGCTGCCGCGCTGCACGCCTCCGCCTCTCACGCTGCTGCGAGCCTCCGCCTCTCACACACGCAGCCGCTGCTCGCCTCCGCCTCCCCAGCCACTCCCTCGCAGTAAAATGACGACAATTCAAGGGGGGCGGAATCCGGTGGCTTCCGGTGGCTCTAGGCCTAAATTCCGGGCCACCGGATCTTAGGGGAGGCGCCAGCACCCCCTCGCCCCCCCCTAGTTCCGCCAGAAACGTCTTTATTGTGGAAGTTTTTTTTTTTTGCTTCTAACAAATTTTACACATATTACACGTGGAGAATTTGGGTAAAACTTTTATCACGAATGTCAGATGATGAGAAAAGGGTATAATATAGTGTAGTGGGAGTAGTTTTTCTGCAGAAAAATCGTATTCGATGAAAGTCAATATGTATGTATTATCAATCTGTAGTGTAAGCACAACTGGTTTCTAACAAAGTTTTGGGCAAGTAAATAGTAGTATTCCATTGTGGAGTCTTTGAAAAGACATTTACAAATAATTCATGGTGGATTATTCGATCACACTTTTCGTATTATACTTTTCACAACTTTTAGGTGGTAATAACATTCTTTTATACATACTTGCTCGTGTGAAATTGTACATTTGTTGGTTACAAAGAGTTTTGTTTCAGTAAAGTACTCCCTCCGTCTTAATCGAATATGCACATTTTTTATCAACTTTCTCACATCATGTTTGACGAACGGTAATTTTAGTTGCGTATATTCAACGATGTGTTAAAATTGATATTTAGAAAATACATTATGTAGAGAATCCAACAATATCTCACATGATTATATTGGTGTCTATATACTAGTTGAAATTTATGATCAAACATGTTTTGAGAAAGTTGATCGAAAAATGTGCAGATTCGGCTGGGACGGAGGGAGTGACACTTTTTTGGCCCATGTTATTTCACCACTGTGCTTTCCTTTAAGCTACAAAACAATGATGGATGTACCTATGCAGGTGTTTGTTTTACCCCAAAAACAATTATTTTAAGTAACTCTTAAGAAATCATCGATCCCCACTTATTTTCTCAAGTAAATAAACCATAATGCTCTATTAAAAATGTCCTAAAAAATGGCCGTGGAGTTTAGGGATGGCAGAATGCTAGCGTTCCACACACAATCATCGCAACTAGAAAGCTCTGCAGCTAAACCCATAAACTTTGTTTTTCACTGTTCAACTTTAGCAGAAGAACACAATTACGAAATACTGAACCCAGAAACAATAAAAAAAAATATACACAACTTGGATACAACTTGTTTTTCTTTTCACTAGCTACAAAGTTATGCTACAAATGGTGTACAGTACATACAAAGGTTAGATTGCCAACCAAAACCTTGTAATGCTGGCTAACATAGGAATCAATCACTTCCCAATTTCTTATCTTTACTACCCAACCAACTACCAAACTACTGTGTAACAAATCGTCAAAGAATTTTTAATGAAAGATTTTTGCAATGCTCTTAACTCTCTACACTTGCTGATTACACAAAATCAATCAACTTTTTTCTGTTGTTTTTTCCTCCCTTTTTTTCGCCCACGAGAAAGAAGAAAAACTAATAATACAAACCTCACCATGTATCTGTACAAATATCTCAAACTTGGGTATAGATGTATGGGATGAAGGATGACCTAGATTCGTATCGGCAATCCAAAGTTCTGGAATGTCCTGATTTCCCCTCGAAGCCCTGCCGTGACAATCACCGTGCCCCATGCTGGCCGGCTGCTGGGATTTATCACGCTTGTGAAGTCCACGCTGACACGAGGGCTGCTCCGGCTCCTTGAAGCGAAAGTCAGTTTTTCCTCGGGCCATGTTGCAGATATTCTATCAAACAAGTAGCCGTTGGTAGCAGGGGTTATTGTTCCATGTATTGGACTGTTGCTGCATCCAGATGCCGGCGCTGAGTTTTCACTCCCATTGTTGTCTTCAACTGGTGTTGGTGGGTGGTTGACCGTGGAAACTTCATCCGAGCGGCTGATTGGACCACTCTGCTCTCGGGAAGAGGTGTCCCGATTTCCCCATGTCTCACACATTCCAGGCCAAGGAAGGGCCACAGACACATCTTGACAATAGAAGTGCTCATATGACCTTGTTATAGTCACGCCCTTACTTCTACTTGGTCGGGTATCACCTTCGTGTTTCCAAACATAGACATGAGAGTCCTCGCTCGCGCAAACCACGTACTTCCCATTAGAGGTAAGAGAGGCGGATATTTGGCTAGTGTTATTGCGAAACCCTGCCAATACACAAAAGGTACTTTAACTGAGCATCAATTCTTTTCTGGTTTAACGAAGAACTGCACTTGCAGAAGAGTATAAGATAACACCTGACCAACCTTTGAATTTGTGCACCAGATCATTTCCATCTATGACCCGAATTCGTGAATCTGCTGATGTAACCAGTACTTCTGACATACTTCCCGGGGCAAACTGTCACAGGCAAAAGCATCAATATTAATATTTCAGATATAGAAAAGGAAATCAATACTGAAACTATACATCTCAGAAGGGATAAAAATATATTTTAAGATCCAAATAATAACAGTTTACTTCTTAAATGCAGAGAACTGAATTTTCATGCCCCATTGGTAATTTAGATGGCAACACAGGAAGGAAAAAAAAAAGCTAGATGAATGATAGTCATGAATGAAAACTGATTACCTGGAATCCGGTAATCTTCTTCTGATGAGATTTCTTCTTCTTACTTTGAAGATTGATTCGGTGCTTAAGTTGCAACTTGTTGTCTACAAGAAAATGGGGAATAATATTAGAATTACAAACATCTCAAAAAGTAGTCAAATATGCCCTAAACCAGCAAACGGACTTTTACCTGTGGTTTCATACAAATGACAACTCCCTTTGTATGAGCCGACCAATGCACCCTTAATAATAAAAAACACCTTAGTAAGTTAGGAGCTTCCACCTGTTAGCCTATTAACTAAGACGAGAACATGTGAACATATGAAGACAACCAACCTGACCATCTGGTGTATAGCAAGCAGCAGTGACCATCTCGTGAAGATCATTCCAATCAACAACTTTGCGCTCGGGAATGCTCCATATGCGAACCTTTGCATCTAAGGACCCGCTGATGAAGTATCTATCATCAACAGGGTTAAAATGTATACAGGTAACTGCATAAGGGAAAAACAATAAAGTTGAGTAAATGGTGATAACAATGTTAATCTTCTAGCAATTCATCATGAAGCTAAATTGAAGCTAGATTCTTTTTGTATATTGGAAATCCCCTTTTCATTTAGATCAAGCACCAAGGAGCATGAAAAAGAGATGGATCATCATTTTACTTGTGGCAGAAGATTTAAAGTACTAACCATAGTCACTGTGTGAAAATATCTTCAAACAAGTGCTGCTGGACAAGTTCCAAAGTCGAACTGTTTTGTCCATGGAGGATGATAGCAAATGCTAGAGAAATTTTGGGAAAAAAAAGGCAGTTGATAAGTTGCAAGAGCCACATCGAAAGTTAGATTATTTGCATGCGCTCAACTAACAGGAGAGGGAAAATGATAACACAGCAATAAACTAGCCAGCCACAACAAATGAGAGGGAAAATGTAACTATATTATTCCAAGTCGACAATAAGTTAATAACTAGTAGGTATATGTGCGCACAAGCACAGACTATCATGGAAATGCCCACTTACAAGACCCAAAGCATGTGATTAAGATACTATATTCAGTTCTAGGCATGTATTTTTACCTACTAAAGATAAGTCAGATTGTTATGTATCCTCAAAACTAAACAACAGGGAAGATATACCAATATAGTGCCTGTGGAAATGCCTATAAATGGAAAATGGTCAAACGAATGAAACAAGTCAGTTCAGCAACACTTAAAATGATTTACTAGTAGTAGTCTACATGGTCCAATTGTGCAAAGAAACGGCTGACTTTGTAGCCAACTTTTCACACTATTTTATCAACAATTCCTCGATACTAATAGTAATGGTCAATCAACCTATAGAACTATAAACCGGTAGTAAGAAAAAATCAAATAAGCACTAAACAATGTACATAGCAAAATTGTTGCAGGCACACCACTTAAACTCCAAGGATATTCAGGAGGGTTAAACCAAATAAATAAGTAGATTTATTTCTCTGAAGTATTGCCATAAGAAGACTGTAATCATGTTGTAAACTGTGAGAGGATTTGTAAATCAGATGAAAATTCTTCATTGAATAATACAGAAACAAGTTCTTTCCAATATTCAGCAACCTAAACAAGTCAAAAAATACGTCATTGGACTGTGTAAACATATCAATAAACAACCACTCCAGATGAAATTCCTTGTAAAGAAAGTCTCTAACCTGGGACTTGGACCATGACAAGTCAAGCACATCATCCAGATGCCCTTGAAAGGAACAATAAGGTTTCTCCAAAAGGGCAAAAATAGTATCCGGGACCAAAACATGTTCCAAGCTCACTGATTTTCGACTAATGGAAGCCCTACCTCTTCTCTTCCTTTCTACTTGACCATCTAAACCCGGTGACATTAGCAATGATGGCTCCGGGGATCCATTGGCCAAAAACAGAAGATTCAAATTCCCATCCTCTGGTCTATCAAACAACAGATCGCCCTTCCTCTCAGCTTCAACAACCTGCCAAACATGAATGACACAGTCCTCTCCAGCACTCGCAAGATACTTCCCATCCAAACTGAACTTGATCGTCCAAATCGATCCATTATGACCCTGTATCTCCTGGCTCTTGTAAAGCACCGAAAGCTCCTTGTGAGACTTCCCGTATTGTTTAACCCGGACTCTTTCTGGCCCGTGAAACGAACCATCCTGGCTATCATCCGTGGCAGAACTAGACCTCCTCCCACCCTTCTCCGACGAAGTATCCCTATCATCACTACTCCGCCTATCCCTATACCCTGTCATCGATATCGCAGCATTCCTGATACTCTTGAGCCAACTCCCCTTCTTCTTAAACTTGGATCCACTCCCACTGCTACTCCCATCAAGATTCAAATCCGGGATATCCAAGTTGCCATCCTCCACATTCTGCCTCCTCATCAGCTCTTGAACAATAGGGGAGGTCCCAACGGACATCTCGAATTCCTCCATAGTCAACTGCCTCCCTGTTCCCACTTCCTTGAGCTTATTCCACATTCCATCTTCCCTAACCTCGTTCACCACAAACTCCTCCCCATTGTCAAGATTCTTAATCGTACATACCTGACCGTCGGAGTCATCGCCCCGAAGAACCACCGGGCCATTTCCCTCGATACCCTCATCCCTAACCTTCCCTAAGTTCCCTTTAGGAGGCTTACTACTCAGCGCACCATTCACATTATGAGCTCTACTACAATGCCTTAGCTTACTATTTACAATTGTGCCATTACCTGACTCGCAGGCCAATTCCGGCGCCGGCGAAGAACCGTCCGACTTCGATCTCACAAACCCAGAAGCATTACACTTGATATTTTGACTTTGACTCTGATTATGATTATCAATCGCATCATTAATCTCACTGATCTCATCAAAACTATTACCGGCGAACGACTCCGGGAGGCCGCTGCTGTCGAAGACGGCAGAGGAAGAGGGGCGGTGGCGGGCGAGGGAAGGATCGCGGCTGAGGCCCATCTGGCGAAGGAGGCGGAGCCGCCGCTCCTGGACGGAGGACGGCGGAGAGATCCAGACGTCATAGTTGGGGGCGGAGGCCGGGTTCGGATCCTCCGATTCGGGAGACGAACACGGGGAACCGGAACAGGAAGTGTTGGTGGAAGACAGTAGTCGGTCAAACGAGTCGTGGAAAAACTCTTGTTCTTCTTCTCCTCCTCCGGCGGCGGCTCTGCTCATCGTCTCCGGCGGCGGTGGTCGGCGGCGCTTCCTCTTCTTCTTCTTCCCATTTGTAAACCCTCACATTGACCCGAGCAGTGTCCGCCCGGGGCAAATTCGGGTCGGGTCCTGTCCCAACCCCGGCGACTCTTCCTTCTCCTCGGCAGTTTTTTATTATTAGTGTAGCAGTTTATTTGTAGAGAGAGAAAGAGTGTGTTAGTGTGTGTGAGAGAAAGAGTGTGTGAGAGAGTGCGTGTTTTGATGTGTGGGGAAATGGGAATGAATCGGACAATATAGAAGATGGGGGGCGGGTTAAGGTTTTAGAGCGTTGGGAACTCAGATCCGATGATGGGGTTAGGGAGGGAAAGAGGGTGGGTACGGGAAACGACGTCGTTTTGGGGGTGGTGAAAAGGAGGGAAATCCCAATGGTACTTTTTGGTGTTTATGTTCCTTGTGGTTTGTATAAAATATGGGGTGGGTTGAAATCCCCGCTCGTCCTCAGCGGTCCACACCAGTCGACACCACAGCTATTATGTGGGAGGTAAGTCATGGTAGCCCAGCACCAGAACTATTGGGGGCAGTCATACTCAGTGCCCACCAGGAAGCTCAAGCAGCCATTGGCCCAAAGGCGAAGTTAACTCAGGACATTCTCACACGGTGGCTGCCGAGCGTCGAACCACTGACCTCGTAAAAGGCCACTCAACTTCCAACCACTGAGGTACACCCGCAGGTATGGGTTGAAACTTGAAGAGTGATAGGGGCTGGGGAGTATAATTGAATAGTAGTTCAATGGCAATGATAAATGTTTCTTTGGGGGAGTTGTGGTTGGGGCTTTAGGGTTGTCTACCTGTCTTGTGAAAGTTTGGTTTGGATTGTGATTGAATCTTGTGGGAGCAAGGAATTCATTTATTTTACTTTGTGGTTGAGATTTGGTTGCCATTATGTGTGATTTTATTGTTAAATTGAATTTATGTGAGTTAAAAATTTATTGATGTACTGTTACGTCTTTGTTCTGACGTTTTTTGTTTCGCCTTTAGGAATTGGAATATGCAATTTAAAGTGGCGGTATATATTTCGTCACTGAATTTTATGCAATGTAATGATTGGACATAAAGTACAACTCACAAGATTTTAATCTTACAGCTGCTGGAAAAAAAATGTTGTATGTTTCTAAAAGTTTCTTAATAAATGGAACAATTTTGTATTCCATCAGATTCATTACAATATCCATGAAAATATAGGAGTACTTGCTAGGCGTCTCTTTTCTCTAACTTGCTCCTTCATACAAAATTATAACATCAATATGGAAATAACCAATTAAGGTTTGTGATGAAACCTAAAAATTGATCACGGGTCCAATTTGAGTACCTCTACAAGTTTTTCAAATTTGAGGGAGAGTATTTGGATATGCACAATAACTAAAATTTGTAGCGTGGACCAACAACTTTTCAGTGTTAACCAAAAATAAAATTACCAAAATACCTTCTACTGGTCTCCCAAATTGCCGAAATACCCCTATAGTCCAAATTTAGATTTTTATATATATAAAAAAGTGAGGGGCAGATCGAACTTTTCAACTCCATCTAGAGTAGACCGCATTTGACCTATTTTTCAAGCGAGACTTTGGGTGCAACTGCACTTTTAAAAAAAATTGAGATTACATTTACACATACCAAAGATTTAAGGGTTATATAAACATTTCCTTTTATTTTTTTCTACTCTATCTCTTCAACTTGTTTCTACAGCTTATGCGTAGAAATTTTCAATTCCTCATCACTCAGAACATTAATTTTTTTCAACTTCATTTTAGAAAGTAAATACTCTCTTTGTCGCAAATTAAATTGCACAAAAATTTTTACACAATCTCCAGCACACATATTCAACTGTAAATATACGTAACTACGTATAATAATGGTACACAAAAAGTTAATGTTTAGAAATAAAATATTACGATGAATCTAATAGTATCTCATATAATAATATTATTGTTTATATATATACATATGTATATATATTCAAATATGTAGTCAATTTTTTTTAAGTTTAACTGAATTTTTTGTTTTATGTAATTTAATTTGGGACGGATGGAGTATTAGTATTTATCTAATTCTCTTTCCTAAAAGTTGTGTATTTTTCATTGACAACAACAATAAAGAAACGGAAACCATGCCCTAAAAAGGAATTATTTGATAATGGTTGTACTCTTTTGAATTAGCAAGCCAAGCGGTTTAGGGTTTAGGATTTTGTTTGGCTTGCTAATTCAATAGAGTACAACCATGGCTTCCCTAATGGTTTATTCTCTAAACCCTAAACCTTGATTCCCAAAACCCTAAATCATAAACCCTAAGCATGGACTGTTATTTAGAAGTCACAGAGGGCAGTAATCAAGGTTAGTTTTCTATTCTCTCAGGCTAAATCTCCTTTGGAGGCTGAACTGATCAGTATCCAGTTAGCCATCCAAACTGCAATGTCAGAAAATTTCAATGGAGTGGTTTATGAATTTGACTGTTTAATAGCTATTCAAATGATAAACAATCCACTAGTAGCTCCCTTTGAACTGTACTTTGGGTTTAGGGAATAAATCGTTAGGGTTTAGGGAACTTTTCACTCCCAAACTAACCTTGATTGCCTGCCCTCTATGATTTCTAAATAACAGTCCATGCTTAGGGTTTAGGGTTCAGGGAATAAACTATGGACCAACAACTTTCAAACATTGACCAAAAATGAAATTACTAAAATACCCCCTATTGTTCTCCAAAATTACCAAAATACCCCTATAGTCCCAAATTTAGATTTTTTTAATATAAAATATTGAGGGAAAAAATGAACTTTTCAACTCAATTATAGAGAATGGAATAAACCAGCTGACTACATTGCTAAATTTAGCCACTTAATGTTTCCAGAAGATTTTGGTAAGGTCGATGCATCATTTTGATAGAAAACTAAAAGGACTTATTCATTTGGATAAAATAGTCATGTCATATATCAGATTCAAGGATTTCCACCCTCGAAACTGGGGTTACATTGATCAAAATATATCTCCCATATTGTTTTTTTTCAATCTAACTATCTGATCATGTTGTTCTGATACTGCTCTCAATATCATGTACGTATTAGTAATCACGTATACTGAAATGCTTTTAGTATAGGGTACTTATTAGTAGTTATGTGTGTTGAACTGCTTTACTATCCTACTGTCATACTGAGGTGTACCAAAATGATCTACCCCATTGATCCTTGTCCGATGCCATGGCATTTGTCTGATACTGATGAGTGTTGCATGTCTGATATACACTGTTTCTTCTTCTCTGTTATATCGCACACAAGTACAACTGTTTACTTCTACAGGGAGAAACGACTTGTACCAGCGCCGAAGATGCTGAATTTGATTCTCCAACTTCAACTAGCAACTAGATTCGCCGAAGATACTGGGGTCTTTTGTACACAAGATCAATGGCTGGAACTAATCTCACAAGAAGAAGAATTGATTTGAGTAGGAATTAGAATCTCACTCCTTCTTGTAATCATTCTCCCTTTTCTCTTGACAAGCATTTTCTCATCTCTTTTGAAGGCTAAATCGTTTAGCCTTAGTACTTTCTTGTCTGGCCACCTACGAATCGACACAGGGGGTGAAGTTTCATGTGAATGGAATCACAGGGGGTGGAGTTTCGCTTGATGGGAACTATAGCTCCTCCACATGTAAATTTTTATAATGTTGGATCACTTGTAATTTTTTTTGGTTTTCTATGGCATGGGGAGCCAAATTATATACCCCATAATTATTATAATAAAAAAAAAAGCAAGCCAAACGAAATCCCGCTGGAGGCAATGATCCACTGGAGAAATGGCCGAGGGGGGTGATCACGCTTTTAGGTTTTCAGCTAGAAATTCCATGGACATGAGTTGTAACGCTTTTGCTGATTGGCTTCATGCTGTGTGGGAGATATATCAAGCGATTTCACAGCCAAGAAAAAACACTTTAATGGTAAAAGCGTGGTAAGAAAAAACCAGAAAAAGGGACCATTAGCTGGGGAAACGAGTTTTGGCAAAAAAATACTTTAATTTGTTCTTTATGAGGGCGGTGCAGTGTCATCCGCTACTGCCAGTTGAGTAAACGAATGATTACCGTGTCCTTCTGTGTAATTAATTCTAAATTAAGACCATCCAGTTTAGAACATTTCCAATTTAAAAACTAACTTTTGGAATGAAACATTTTAATTGAAATTTTAGGGCAAAGACTTTGGAAAAGCTGGAAAGACGAGCTTTAATTAGAATAATAAAAGGTAAAAGGTTTAAGTTGAAATATTTAAAGTTTATTAT
Organism: Rubia yunnanensis; assembly: GCA_037428765.1. NCBI lineage: Eukaryota > Viridiplantae > Streptophyta > Magnoliopsida > Gentianales > Rubiaceae > Rubia > Rubia yunnanensis. Next base: position 5,569,378 of record CM075070.1, read on the forward strand.
GCAATAAAGTTTATAACCCGATTCATGCAACCCGAAAACTCTATCTTCATTTCTTATAATTCACACTTTAAACATTGGTATTTCCATAGCTAGGGCCCGTCTTTTGAAAGAGTAAAACTATTATCATGTTATATGTTGTTAGAACCATCGTAACGTATATTTTCAAGTTGTTATTTTTTTCAGAATTTTGTTACACATGTAAATAAATATATTAATATTTAAAAATTGAAAAAGCTGATTGCCAGAAGTCAGACTAAGCCAAATGAGCTGGGAGGGAGGGAGTGTGTAATACTATTATCACCGTGTGAAAGTATGCTTTCAAATTCATCATAACATATATTTTTAAATTGGTGTTCTCTTCAGAATTGTATTACAAGCACAAAAATATACCTCAGTAGTTAAACACTGACACATTTGACTCTTAAAAGTCAAATCAGGAAGTTTATTTTGGCCGGAGGAAGTACGCAATGCAAGGGTCAAGTCGAATCAAGATTCCGACCAGCTTCTTTTGATGCTAGAACGGATCAAAAACCAAGTGAAAATGCTAAAAAAAAAATTGAAATCCAATTTCAATTTTACATTTCAGTTTGATCCTATCATATGAACCACCGCATCTTGAATTGCGGTTGGAGACCATAATCTAGTACAGCTTGCTAAAAAGGCTCAATCTTTTATTTTTATTTTTCTTAACAAGAGTGGGTTGGAGAAAGTGACATGAATCCATGGAAGTTGCACGAGGCATGGCCTGGGAAATCCAGGCTGGAGTGCAAATGACAGAATGTAATGGAGGGGATTTAGGGTCCTTCTTCATAATTAAATCTTGATAATATTTACAAGAATATTATTATTGATAATAATTGAGCTGATCCGTGTGTACAAACGCAAGTGTAATCCAACAGTGAATTTAGGCGGAGGATGAAGTGAAATAAGTCAAACCATTAGTTCTATGGGAATGTCGGAAAGTGAAACCCTTCCCTTGTGGTCCTTGTGAAGTCCTCTTAAGGTTATTGTCTCTTCATCTCATTTATAAAAACAAAAACTAACTTTATGTTTCCTTCCGTCATTTTTACTTTCTTGGTGGGATGTGTGTTTTTTTTAAGAGAGGAAGAGAGAGGAGAGAAGCGGTGGGAGTGATTATCTGTTTGATGTAGATGGAGTTGTTTGGTTGACGAGCATCGAGAAGAATAGCGAATTTTAATTTACGTTTTTTCGTTGATAGTGTTTTTTTAGAGTATGAATGATTTTATTTTTATATTTTGTTTTCTGAGTTCTTTATTTGCCTCTAACTCGTTTCCCATTTTCACCTGAATTTAAAATTCTTTAATCTTTTTACCCACGCAGCATTATAAGTAGTTGAATCTTTCCTGTTCTGTCATCTCTTGCCACAATCATGAACTTTTTGCCCACTGCCAAATTACTATAAATATTTTAGTTCATGTTCAATTGTAATTTTAATAAATTCACACACCCATGAAATTGGTGGGAAAAACGTTCGACGATAATTACAAAAAACTATTTAACATGCAACCCAACTTGCCGAATGCAAAAATACTACATGTCATATGTACCATTTACAATTCGAGATCTCGTAAAATTGTAATATTGCCACCAGAAATATTAAACGACTTTCCTAAAAAATTCTGATTGTTGGATAGAGAGGGACGTATCACACATCAATATCACTACGCCAAATAGAAATCTACTACACTCATCCCAATACTTGATTCGGAGCACAAATACGTGATCACATTCCACCCAAAAACAAAAACATGATGAAATTTGGATCCAAACCACAGACAACTATCTGGATCACAAACATCGATAGGGAATAAACTCCACACATATTTAAGGCGAAGAGACATCACACTTGTTAATTGGAGGAACTTCACACTTATTAATCGATAAAAAACCCTAAAATGAAATAGAAAAACAAAATTAAATCTCAAATCACTCAATAAAAACAGTTTCTCGCATCTCCTGCAATATGGGATGAGAAAGAAGAACATGATTGTAGATGGAGGTTAGAGTTTAAGAGAAAAAAAAGATTAATAGCATCGAATGAATCTTTAACTTTAGAATAACTACATTCCAAATAAGAGTCATCGAAATTACCGTAAACCAGTAAAAAAATAAAGGTTGTTGGCCGGACTTTGAAAGGCAATGCCCTGAGGGCCCATCATCCTGGCAGCACAATCGATGAAGGGGTGAATTACAGCGTCCGAACGTCAAGCACTGGCCCACGATTTATACTAGTGCCCACAAGAAATTCTTCTAAAGAAGGAAATTTTCACACTGCAACTACCAGAAATTGAACCCCAATGGTGGAAAATGAAATCATACACTCAACCACTCGATCAATCGTGTCGCTGCTCGTCGGGCTTTGAAAACTGTGGAGGGGGTGGGTGGTAAAAATAGATTGGGCCTGGAGCTAGGCTAGGCTGTCCAGCCCATTGGTTTAAAAATTGACGGTGACATCATTCCCCAACTGTTTCTTCTGGGACCATTTTGTATTAAGAGGTTTTTGAGACACATTTGTCTATTACCGACTCTCAAATCTCACGCACTGTATGCATTTATGCTTTGAAAAGGATTTGAGAAAACAACCATACTTCTCTTTAAAACCCTTCATCAATTCTAACGCAGTGCCCCATCGCCAGATCGTTAAGACCTAGGACTTTTGAAGGCCGCGTTTAACTGTTATCCTATCCTGCGTTTAAATTAGTTGCCACAATTGTTGGAAGGAGATTTAGGGCGTGTTTCGCAGATCTGTACTTATAAGTAAAACTGCTTTATTTTGAAAGTAAAGAGAGACCAGTTTCTGCTTTTCTCCCAAGATAGTCAGTCATGCTTGCAAAATGACCTGTTTTTTTTATCACTTTACCAAACACTAAAAAGTACTTAGCTTATAAGCAAAACAACTTATAAGTTCTGTCAAACACAACCTTAGTGCTCCATTATTCGTTCCACTAATAATCTGAAGACTTATTGTAGAACTTTGAAGGTGAAAAATCGATACGTACTCATTTCCAATCAATGCCACTATTCAGAAGAAACTAACCACATCAAGAATGAACACCATCAGCTTCAAAGTCAAAACAATATGGAGTGAGCGTTTTATTTTTATCAAATTAAATTTACATACTCCGAATTAGATTCATAATTTATATGCTCAAACCAACACAGAGCATGCAAATGATAGCACTAGTAGTTTTTTTCTCTCCTTTCGCTTCACATAAAGATAATATTTATATATTCAGGTCCCGTTCTTTTCATCATTTCCGTCTTTCAATTCAATAAAATTTTAGATTAGTATAATTAAACTAATTTTAGTGTATTATTCTTATTTTTCACTATATTTAATTTTAGTTTGCTTTAATTTAATAGAAAATCATTTCAGAAATAGAGAACCTTATTTTAATTAGGAAAATACAATCGTGTACCTCAAATGCAGAGGCAATGACACCAAGGGAGGACAATGGCGCAGGTAGTAATAATTAAATTGAAATCAAATCAAAAGCTAGCACATGAATACGAGTAAACAAGATCTAAGGGACGACCTTTTCATCTGTTGTTTTTAAAATGAATCTCTCACATAGATTCTTGAGTCCGTATCTTGAAAAACGATCTTTTTATAAGATATGGAAAGATTAAGGTTTAAAGTGTAAAGTAAAAGAAATGAAGATAAAATTTTTGGATTGTATGAATCGGGTGATAAATTTTATAACTACTACACGTTACATAATAAATCTTTAATATTGCAATTAAGACCTCTTACCTTTTATTATTCTAATTAAAACTCATCTTTCCATAAGCTTATGGAAAGACGGTGTTTCCAAAACGTTTCCTAGATTCTTTGTCCTCTTCCAATTACTTTTTTCTAAAAATAAAATAAAATACATCTCTTATCTTCACTTTAAGTCGTGTTGAGTGACTGGTTGCCCATTTTCTTGCATGATTAACGTAAGATAGAATTTTCCAAAATTAATAAAACAAAAAGAAAGTGTAAAGGGAGTAAGCCCTTTTTATCCTCTCAATTTTGGCTTTCTTCGCATCCCCTTGACATTTTGCACTTGAGATATAGCTGAGCTGTCCTGTAAAAGAGAAGAACTATAGCCCCTCAAGCATTTTGCAAGTTAACTAAAAAGCATACTTTAACTTTTCAATGTTAGTGTAAGTATGTTACTCACTCCATCCCAATTTATGATGTATTTGACGGGGTTTATAAGCGAGAGTGAGATCTCGGAGGAAGTAAAGGACGAGAAGTCGATGGCGTGATACGACACCGAGTTCAAAAAATGGATCACTTGTTGAATTTCAAGTATCTTGATCTTCCATCTTATAACCAATTGGGATTAAGTGGAGGTGTTCTATATTATACATTAGTCATTAATCTTGTAAGAGATATATCTTTCAACACACCCCCTCCTATGCCAACGTGGAAACACACATCGACCCAATAAATCCAACTCGAGCTCTAATACCAAGTTGAGTTTCAAGTATTTTGGGCTTCCATCTTAAAATAAATTGGTACTAAGCGGTGTTGCATTTTTTATCCTTGGAACAAATCGATGCTTGATATATCTTTCAACATCACTAAAAGAAACATGTGAGATTAGATTGAAGACAAATAAAGAGATCATTACTTCGGTCACTGATGGAACCCAACAGTTCGTTCATCAGCTGTGTTGTTGCTCGAAGGCAATGAACTTCATCGAGATTCTGCTCTAACGATCCAAATTGGATGAGGGCTCGCTTGAAGAAGACAATGAGGACGACAAATCAGATTCAGAAAGGGCAAAAGAACTTAGGGATGTGTGATGGGTTAACTAACATTGTGTACTCTATTAATTTCCAATTCGCGTAATTAGAGGAGTATTCTGGTCATTTCATATGAAACTGTGTGAATACCTTTGTTAACCAACATTTTAGATGAGACCAAAATTACATCAGCAATAAAAAAAATTAAAGGGTTAAAATTAAGGAGGGGTGGGCCGAAAAAGAGGTGTAGTTGGGCTTAGGAGGAGAAAGAGTACAGTCTGTTTCCATATATAATGTTTTTTTCTGTAATAATGCAGATATAACCCTATATGTTGAGCAAAGTGCAAATATAACCCTCAATTTATTTTTAGTGCAAATATAACCCTCAATTGTTTTTAGTGCAAATATAACCCTATCTATTACACATAAGTGCAAATAAAACCCTAAAGTCATTATTCCGGCATTGACTGGCCATTTTCGGCCATTGACCGACCAAAATGACCAAATTGCTCTTCTAACCTAATACAAAATTAAAAGACAAAATTGCCCTTAGCCACTGTTCCACCACCAGTTTGCTGCCGTCGCCCTACCACCACCCAACCCGCCCATCCATCATCTTCCACCCCAGTCACCACCACAAGCAACCACCAACAGACAGCCCCGCCATCACCACCACCACCACCACCACCCATGTTCTTCTTTTGCCCAAAAAACCTAGAACGCTAAAATCTTACACCTCCGAATCCCCTCTTGATGAAGCCCTGCCCTAGCTCCGTTGAGATCTCCTCCGTCGGTCATTCTGAAACCCAGTTGGAGCCAAAGAAACCAAAAAATAGCCCCACCTCCGTCGAAACCAAGATAAAATCTCCACTAAACCTAGAAAGACCAGGTCGCCCACCACGCCACCGCGCTCGCCCGCCCCGCCACCACCAAGCCCTCCCATCGGTAACCATTTCTGGTGCCGCTCAGCCAAGCGCCAGAAATCAAGACTCATATCTACTTATGCTCCTTTCCCGTTAGTCTCTCATCCGTCAAGAAAAAAACTCACAGGAGAATACTTTGATTCCATTGAATTAGTCGAGTTTCATCTTGCTTCCTCGTCGAAGCTTCCTCTCCACCACCACACCACCAACGGCCTCCCGTCCCATCTCATGACCCCTCTCCTAAAGCCCTACAAATCATCCAGCCCTCAGTTTTCTGTCATTCTTACCTCTCTTCAGTCTGATTCGGTCATCTACAATTTCCATCTATCACCATTTCCATCTTTTCCCACAATACAAATTATGCAATCCAGACCCTCAATACAAATTATGCAATCCATATCCTCTAGATTTGCATTTAAACATTGAATTAAGGTTAGAAAAACTGTAGAGTTGGGAATGAAATTCAAAAAAAATTGGTGAAATGTAGAAGAAGAGATTACCCGAAACAGGGGAATGGGTGGAAGACTCCGCCACTTTGACTGGCATCTAGAGAATAGCAACCAAAACCCGGTGGGATCGTCGATGACTTTGCGGAAGACAGGGGCGACGCCGATGCCGAGGATGAAGTAGATGGATACTCCGGCGGTGGCGATGGTGAATGAGCAGCGGCCACCTCTAATTATAGCAGAAAGATCGAGTCCTACCCGAAAGAGGAAGAAAATGAGGCACATGCTCGCCATGGATTCAAGTCCCTAAGGAATTTGGAAACTTAAAGTGCAGAGCTTGCTCTCGCCATTGGAATTCGTCTGAAGCTCGGTTTTAGGGCGAAAAGAATAAAAACGAAGTAAATGCAGAAGTAAAAATGACTCAAATAAAAATGAAGAAGAAGCGTTAGAGTAGGGGGTTTTGGGGGTTAAAATAGTAAATGCGTGTTTTTTTCTTTTTTTCCTCAGGGATAAAATAGACTTTTCACTCATTTCCGGCATGAATCTGATGAAAAAGGTTATATTTGCACATAACCTGAATAAATAGGGTTATATTTGCACTTTCAATTAGCACAAGGTTATATCTGCACTTTCGTCAATTATATAGGGTTATATATGCACTTTTCTCTTGTTTTTGTAGAACTTGAGTGTCTATCAATATTTGGTGGTAGAATTACGGAATTTAGTTGGACTAAATTTGGATTGTGGGCGCAGAATCTCTGTGAAGATGAACGTGTGACGTATGTGCCTTCAAAGCGAGGTGAAGAATAAAGATGACGATCAACCCGTGATGCTGGGATGACGGGGTCTGAAGGCGAGAGATTTCGCCTTTTACTCCAATCGCCTGTGATTTCTGGCATACGATACAGTGGGAATATAGGAGTATACTCCATATTTCACCTCATTCAACATCTAATAAGAGTCCAAACTCCATGCCTTGTCTTTTTGTGCTATTGCAAAAAGCCTTATCTTCCTCCTACAATAAATGTGAAATTGCATTGCAAGGTTTGGAGCTTAAAAGGAGCTTGTTTGGATATGGGCAAATCATTAAATGAGCATGGCCATAACGAAGAAGAAGGACCAGATACTCGTATATGTGTTTGTCAAACAGGTCAGCAACCCGTTGACCTTAATTCGTCCCACTTTAATTGTTTCCAGCATCCATTAAACCACCACACCCACCTGACTATTTCCTTTTCTTCCTTCTACACGGCCGACATTGAGATTATGGGGAACAGGCTATTTTTGGGTGTAAATGAAAAGGCCCTATTATAATAAAAATAGTCGAGATAAAACAATTTTAGATACTCCCTCCGGTCCTCTATTTATGGCCCCCTTTGATTAGCAATTTTTTCATGGCATATTTGACCATCGATAACTTTTGTTGTATAATTATGTGAGATGTCTTTGGATTCTCCATATGAAAAGTAAAATTTATAATCTATTATCGTACGTAACAAAGGTTATCGATGGTCAAACATGCTTTGAAAAAATGTCAGAAAAAGGGTGGACATAAATAGAGAACCAGAGGGAGTATGGGAAAATCTCATGCAGACTAACAGTTAGCCCAATTATGAAAAATCTAATTTCAATAATTTTTATGGTTAAATTATAATTATTTATACATTATGATACATTTTTTTAAAAAATCAACATAACAGGAACCTCGTAATAGAGTTGTAAATCAATTAGAATCGGGATAAGAAAGGAATACCCTTTCTGATTGGTTTTGTATATATCCTGTTCCATATTTGTTTAGGTCTTGTATACCCTTTGTACTCATTATATATATGAATATACACATCCACAATTATGTATGGGTTTTACATTCTATCATGGAATCAGACAGGTTTCAATAAAATTCTCTAGCTTTTCCCAAAAATTTCCACTCTTTTTTTTCCGCTGCTATTCGTTGTTGCTCCCTTGTCCACGCACAAAGTTAAATTAGTCGTCCACTTCCATTCACAAGCTTATTGTGTGTTTGGTACGATTTGATTTATCTCTTGTGTTTGGATCTGTCTTTGCTTGTTCCTGATGGCGTCCATTACGCTTCCATCGTTGATCAGCCGCATCACCATTAAACTTGATGGTTCCAACTATGCTCATTGGTGCACTCAGGTTACTTCTGTTCTTCGTACTGTCAATTTGATTGGTTTTGTTGATGGATCTGCCAAGTGCCCTGATCTCCCTGTGAGTTCATTTTTTGAAGAAACCGACGACATGAATATTGCTGAAGACAAGGCTCGTGATGCTTGGATCCAGCAGGATTAACTGGTCCATGCTGCTCTTTTCTCATCCCTGTCACCGGCTGTAATGTCAGTAGTAGACGGTATGGTCACTGCTGCTCAAGTATGGGATGCTTTAGCTACAAAATACTAGAACAATTCTCGTTCTCATCATCGTTTTCTTTGTGATCGTTTGTACGACGTTCGTTAAGATGATCATTGATTAAATGCGTGTCCTCAAACATCCTCTCCATGATGAAGATGCCACTGTTCTTTTTTGTCGTGGTTTGAACCAACAATTCTCCGAGTTTTCCAATTCTGTCATGCTGCGAGATCCATTACCTCCTTTATACTCTATTGTTGCTGATGTTGAGTCTTTGGAGTTTCATCTCAAAACTCGTCCGTCAAATTCTGGACCTACACTTGCTATTTTTTGTGCTAGTCAATAGGCGTCCGGACAGGCTAACCACGGCAGGGGAGGCCGCGGTAACGAACGAGGAAGGGGGAGAGTTCACGGCGGTGGCCGAAACTCATCGCCAGCCGACGACCCTCCTTCCACGCTGGGTGGCTTTGGCGGTGGCACCTATGTTTGCTAGTGGTGTCATCGTCCTGGTCATCTTGCTGAATTCTGCTACAAGCTTTCTCATGTTGGTCGCGATGATGTTGCAAATAACGCATACACGGCTCAGGAACACTACTATCAGCAAAATAATGTAACTTCAGATTGGTACATGGATTCTAGTGCTACCAATCACATGTCGACTTTTGCATCCAACCTGGATAGTGTCGCTCCTTATAATGGTAATCGTCGTGTTTATTTTGGCAATGGTGCCTCTTTGCGTATCTCCCATATTGGCAATTCCCAGATTTCTAATTCGTTTACTTTATCTGATGTCTTGGTTGTTCCCCACATCACCAAGAATTTATTATCTATTGCCAAGTTGACCATGGATCTAAATGTTGCTATTTGTTTTTATGATAATGTCTTCACTATTCAGAATAAGGTTACCAAGGAGCTCGTGGGCCGAGGACACAGTGAGAGAGGTCTCTACGTTTTAGATTATGGTGGTGCTTCTTTACTGTCTTTTGTTAATGCAAATAAAGCCAAAGCCTCATTTGAGCTCTAGCATAGTCGTTTAGGACATGTTCCTTTTAATGTAATTTATGCTTTCAGTAAGACTGGTAATTTGTCAGTCACTAGCTTGCTGCCTAAGCCTCGTTTGTATTCTTCTTGTGAGATGGCTAAGGGAAATCGTCTTTCTTTAATGATAATTTAAAACGCGCACCACACATACTTGATTTAGTTCATTGTGACCTATGGGGACCCTCACATGTTGTCTCTCACACTGGGTACCTTTATTATGTCATTTTTATTGATGATTTCTCTCGGTTTACTTAGTTATTTCCTCTACGATGAAAGTATGATTTTATGGAGGCATACATACAATTTGAAGTTCTGGTTGAGAATCAGTTCTCTACCACCATCAAGGTATTTCAGAGTGATGGTGGAACCGAGTTTGTGAATCATCGTATGCGGACTCATTTTGCATCTAAGGACATTCATCATCAACTTTCTTGCCCCTACACTCATGAGCAAAATGGTCGTGCAGAGAAGAAGCATCGTCATATTACGAAGACAGGTTAGTCGATGCTCTTTCATTCTGGCCTTCATCATTTTGTTTGGTATGATACTTTTTGTACGGCGGTCTACATCATCAACATACTACCTACTCCAGTTTTATTTGGTCAGTCTCCACTTTCTGTTATTTTTGGCACTGCACCTGACTACTCCAACTTTCATCCATTTGGCTGTCGAGTTTTTCCTTATATGCTGCGCATAAACTGGCCCATCGGAGTGTGTTTTGTATATTTTTGTGATACAATTCTCAGTACAAGAGTTATCAATGTCTTGATCCTCATAAAAAGAAGGAATACATCACTTTCCATGCTCGGTTTGATGAGTTGTTTTTTTGGCTACCCGTACTGGCACTGTTACAGATTCTTCATCACTGGATGTTTCTACTTTTTGGAGCCTTCGTCGGTTCTATCAGAGGTGTTTGAGCCATCTTCTCCAGCCCAACCACCCATTATTTTGGAAAATTCAATTTTTCCGACTGTACCGGAAGCTCAGGGTTATTCTAAAAATTGCATTTGTTTGCCACAAGGTGACCAGTAGTGTGTCTGTCACAAGCCAGGGTCATCACCATAGCCACCTCTGCCGACTCACACACCGGTCACCTCAACCGTAAGTGAACACCATGCGCCACCTAATCATCTACCGACGTCTTCAACTCTTTCACCGACTGCCATTGCTTCTCCAGTGCCGTCATCACCGCTACCTACCTCGAGTTCCATGCCCATCGCCTTAGTTTCTACACCTTCTTCGGGATCCATGCCTTTGCCGATTGTGGGTTCCTCCTCTCGCCACCCAATGACTACTCACCTCCACACTGGTTCTCTTTGGTACGAGAATTTCTCTGAATATGATATTTCTGGTTTACTAAGTGCTTTATTTTATAAGACTGAGCCTCGGAGTCATCGCTCGACTGTCAAGGATCCTGAATGGGTTGCTGATATGGGCTCGGAGATGGATGCTTTACGCATTCAACAAACATGGGAGCGGGTTCCTCGTCCTTCTAATGCAAGTGTTGTTGGTTCAAAATGGGTTTACCGGTTGAAGTATAAATCTGATGGCTTTCTTGACCGTCACAAAGCAAGGTTAGTTGCTTAGGGTTTTTCGCAATTGCCTGGTTTTGATTATGATCATACTTTTAGTATAGTGGGGAAGACCTCTACTGTTCGTACTATTTTATCCATTGCTGTTTATTGCAATTGGCCATTGCGACAGCTTGATGTGAACAATGCCTTTTTAAATGGCATTCTAGAGTCTCTGGTTTGCATGAAGCAGCCTACTGGTTACAAAGATCCCATGCATCCTGACTATGTTTGTCATCTACGCAAGGCCATTAAAGGTTTGAAGCAAGCTCCACGTGCTTGGTTTCAGCATCTCAGTTCTTTTTTTATTGGCATGGGTTTTGTATGCAGTTCTTCAAATACTTCCTTATTTGTTTTCTCACATGGTGCCTCTTTACTCTATTTATTGGTTTATGTTGATGACATTATTCTTACTGGGAATGATGGTCATCTTATTCGGAAGTTTATTGATCTAGTTAATCAGAAATTTAAGATTACCGATCTTGGCACTCTGCAATATTTTTTGGGATTGGAGGTTGTTTGTACTTCCAACGGCTTATTCCGTGGTGATGCTAGATATGCCAGGGACATTTTACTGTGACCTGGCATGTAGGACTCTGTGCCTATTGCTATTCCTTTTGTGGCTTTTTTGTATATTTCCAGCTCGTCAGGTATGCCGTTCGAAAACCCCACGTGTTATTGTTCTTTGGTTGGAGCGCTACAGTATCTTTTGATCACACATCCCGACTTGTCCTATGCTGTGAATATGGTTAGTCAGTGTATGCAGGCTCCTCTAGATGACCATTACCAAGCTGTCACTCGGATTTTGTGCTATGTTCGTGGTACACTCCACTATGGTTTTCAATTTCGTGCAAACTTCTATGCTTTACCAGTTTCAGGTTACTCTGATGCTGATTGAGCTCGTTGTATAGAGACTCGTAAGTCTATGTATGGTTATGCCTTTTTCCTTGGTGGTAACTTGGTTACCTGGAGTGCCAAGAAGTAGCCTACATTTTCTCGTTCCAGTTCAGAATCAGAGGAACGTGCTATGGAAAATATTACTGCAGAGTTAGCTTGGTTGATGAATCTTCTTCGGGACTTACGTGTGACATCGTGCTCCCCACCCATTTGTCTATGTGATAATAATAGTGCTCTTATCCTGGTTCAGAATCCTGTTTCTCATAAGAGGGCTAAACACATTGATATTGACTATCATTTTGTGCGTGAGATGGTGTCTACTGGAAAGCTCAATGTTGCTCATGTTTCTATGGACTTGCAGCTTGCTGACATATTTACGAAGGGTCTACCACATCCTCAGTTTGAGTTTCTACATTCCAAGCTTTGCGTTATGACCAGTCTTACGCTTCGCTTGAGGGGGAGGGGGATAGAGTTGTAAATCAATTAGAATCAGGATAAGAAAGGAATACCATTTCTGATTGATTTTGTATATATCATGTTCCATATTTGTTTAGGTCTTGTATACCCTTTGTACTCACTATATATATGAATACACACAGCCACAATTATGTGTGTATTTACATTCTATCACCTCACAACAATAAATAAAACTAGGGATAAATGCATTTATATGCCTTCAAGTTTTTTGTTTAACTAGTGCATATATACTTTTCAGTTTTTGAAAGTTCACATATACCCCTCCTTATTTTTTGAAAGTTCACATATACCCCATTGCCGGTGACCGGCCTTTGAAAAAATGAGGGGTATATGTGCACTAAACAAGGAACAAGGGTATATGTGCACTTTCAAAAAATCGAAAGTTATATGTGCACTAAAAAGGGGAAGGGGCACGAATGCACTCTATTCATAAAACTAAACATCAAATCATCATATGACGTACATCATTTATAAAATGAATGTAATTTAAAATAAATTTAGTGAAAAAAAAGAGTTCGCCTCTCGAAATACAGGTATTTTCATAAATTAAAATTAAATTAGATTAAATTAAAATTGCTTGAATTGAGCTGAATTGTATATGCCTCATTGAAAAGAACATGGCCTTTTACCCGTTCTCAATCCGAATATTTGTTTTCTTAGTTTTCCATCCTTTTCCATACCCTTCATCTTTCCATCTATGAGTACATTGTTTTATTTTACATGTATTCAGTGACCAGCATCGTGCCTACAAGTTCTTTTTGTCATTGCAGAAATCATTGCATTTTTTTTTTCATTATAGGAATAAAAAGAACAATTTTACGCAAAATTGAAGAAGTAAGAAGCATAATAAAATATAGTGTGTGACAAAGAGAATAGAATTCATGGAGGATTTGGAGAAAGAATGCGTCTCTTGAAAGACGGTCTTTCCATAAGTCATGGAAAGACCAAGATTTAAAGTGTAAATTAGAAGAAATTAAGATAAAATTTTCGAGTTGCATAAACCGGGTTATAAATTTTATAACTACTACATGTTGCATACTAAGTTTTTAATGTTGCAACTAAGACCTTTTACCTTTTATTATTCGAATTAAACCCCGTCTTTCCATAAGCATATGGAAAGACCGTATTTCCCAAGAATTTGCCTTTGGAGAAATCATGAATAAATAAGCAGAAAAGTTTGGTAATAGGAAGTAGCAAGGGTATTTCTCAAGCCATGTTAATTGTAGTTGACCTAATTATTGCACCATTATATCTCAATAATTACGACCAAACTTTACCAAAAATAGTTAACATTATTATTAACATGTGTCGACGTATATAACATGCTCTCATAATCATGAGGTTTAAATTAAGTGTGCACCACGTGGCTTGATTCCTGACACTCGGAAGAATATCACTATGCTAATTACAATTATCTTTCGTCAAACCAAAGATCAAATCTTGAAATTCATGTCTTCACATAATATACTCCATGCCCATATATATGTTCAACAACCAACAAAGTCCCTTATTTTTGTTTAGGACTATTAATGTACTAATGTACTCCCTCCTCCGGTAAACTAATTATGACACACTTTTCATCCAATCTTCGTATGACATGAGTTTTGATACACATTTTGACCAGCATGTGAAGTTTTAATATTTAGAAATCACATGTTACGAATAATCTAACGATACCTCGCATGATAATAATATTGCTTATATGCTACTGTGTATGAAATTTATACTTCCAGGGTCCCAGCCAAACTTTATTAATAAACATGTTTGACTGTAAATATGCGTAATTACGGACATTAGTGACACTTAAAATTTTATATTTAGAAACTACATGTTACGTCGAATCTAATAGTACCCCATACGATAAACTTATTGCTCACACTTCCTCTATTAATGACACACCACTTTCGGGTGTTAGAATTTATGAGATGCTAAATGAGTGAAAGAAATTGAATTGAAAGAAGGAAAAGTAAAATGAATGAATGTAATGACCTTAAACTTGCCATAATTAGAAATTGCCCATACAAACGAAATATCCCAAATTAGAAAGTGTGTCACTAATAGTGGAACTGAGGGAGTATGTCTATTCAAATATGTAGTCAAAATTTGACAGCTCTAGCTGGAAAAAATAAAATTTTGTGCAAATTTAAGTTGGACGAAGGGAGTAGTCAAACGTGACTCGAGAAAGTTGACCAGCGGATCGAAACTTCCACCTCAACATACAAGTAGACAATGATAACCGGCAATGGGAGCAAATGTTTCGAAAAAACACACTGCAACTTCCACATGACATATGATACAAGTAAAGCATAGTCTTTGGACAGAGTGGAGGCATGTATTTAGCATTTAGCAGAAGGAGGGCACAATAACCTGGTTAAGTTAAAGGCATGTCTTAATATACCCAGAAATGATTAAGACTATGGGCATGTGAATTGTACTTTGTTGTGTTAATTTAACCAACCAAAACCCTGTTGCAAATTTGGTAGTGGGGGAAGTTCACACATCGTTTCACAAAGGTGTGAACAAGATATGGTACTTTGGCAATAAGCTGATGGATTTAGTTTAGTTTAGGGCTCACGCAAAGTGTTTTTTCTTTCTCTAAAGCAAATATCGAAACAAACAAGAACTGAGAGTCAGTTCAAAAAAATAATGCTCCATAACTTTTCAAAAATATCAATCAAAATTGTCGAACTTTATCCATATATTATCTATAATATCGTATGTGATAATATTCGATTTATCGCAACGTATAATTTTTAAATATCAATTTTTTTGTATAAGCCATTTGTATATGTAGATAGATATTTTAATAGTCAAGTATGTTTATTGGAGAACCTGATTGATTACATGCAACTATAACGGAATCTTTTCGACTAAAATGAACTAAAATTAACCCAACTAAATAACAATTATAATATAATTATTTTTTATTAATTTTAAAATAATTTAACTTAACTAAACTAAAATACAGTTACGTTGAAAAAATATTATTTTTTGTTAAATAAATATAAATATAAATATAAATATATATATATATATATAAATATATATATATATATATATATATATATATATATATATATATATATATATATATATATATATATATATATATATATATATATATATCATCTTAGTATTAGGGTAGTTCACTACTCTCAATTCACGAGCCCAGTTCATTTAGTTCAGCTAATTAGGAGTTTAGGGCTGTTCTAATAATTGGGCCATGATTAATGGCGTTATCAGCTCTAGCTAAGTCCATTTGTGGTCTCTCAATCAATGGATAATGGCTTCCCCCTTTATCCACCTAGAGTTGCATCCGCGTAATTATCACGTTGTTCAAGAAATAAGTTGGATCGTTAATATGTTTACCCATGTATAATAATTGTAAACAAAAAATTGATATTTAAAAATTACTTGTTACGACGAATTGAACAACCACTACAAAAAAAAATTCTAGTAGTGACGCATATTTTGTGACGGGTAAGGAAATGTCACAATATTTGATTCACCTTCAAGTGTCATTAAATATTTATGAGATGTGCACATGTCACTACACTGAATCCATGTCACAAAGTTTAGTGACACTTCTAAATTGAACTGCACCTTAAAGTGTCACAAAAAAATATAATGATACTTCAACTCATCGCAATATTTTAGTGACACATACATCAAATTACCAACCACCACCGACGAATATGAAACACCCTTCATACCCAACTTTTCACCATCCATAACATTTTTGAAACTAAGCTTAAAGTGAGAGAGTGCTTTATTTTTTGGTGCATGTTGGCAGAAATTTGGATGCCATGGTGGATGCGTCCTCAGGGTGATTTATTTATTTTTCCCAGAATTTATAAAGGATGCATTCGGAGAATGCATCCTCAAGGTGTTTTTTTTGCAGAACCCATAGAGGACACATTCGTGAAATGCGTCCTCATCGTGATTAAATTTATTTTTGCAAAAATTTCATAGGACGCATTCGAGGACTGGAGGGCTCGAGCGCTCGCGGCAGGAGGCAGGAGGTTCGAGGGCTCGCGGCAGTGAGGAAGATGGTGGGCTCGAGGGCTCGAATGCGTCCTTTGAAAATTTAATTAGAAAAAAAATCCGATACCTTGAGGATGCATTCACAGAATGCGTCCTCCATTTTCTGTTAAAATTTTTTTATTAAACCATGATGATGCATTTCGTAAATGCGTCCTCTTATTTTCATGCAATTTTTTCCCCTAAGAACATGAGAACGTATTCGCTGAATGCGTTCTCCACATTCGTGTCCGCCGCCGCTTACTGTAGCTGTAATAATAGAATTTACAAGAAAATGCTTACTACTTTAACTTTATTCATGCCTCTCAAGGACCCTCTCAATGCTGAAGGACCCTCTCAATGTACTTCTCTTCATTTAAGTACACTTCTTTTTTTACTTCTTGATTACAGATGATTTGAATATCAAGAATTTGTCGCGCTGATCCCCAATCCTTTATAGGTGAAGAAATCGGTTAAGGAAAACCTAACCTCTTTCCTTTTCCTTGTATGAAATGTATAAATGATAGTTACTTTATAGATTTAGTTTTCTTATAGAATTAGTCATGCATGATAATTTTTTTATGGACTTAAAATCTCATTCACATTAGACTTTGGGTTTTGTAATCCTATATATTGTAATCATCTTCATTGATGAGGTGTTTCATTGATGAGGTGTGTCATTGATGTGATATCAATTAACCATAATAAATTCTTTTTTTTATTTTAACATGGTATCATGGCATCATGGTACCAGATAGGTTGAGCATGAGCTCGCGGAGGGCTCGGCGGAGAACGTCGCCGTTGTTTGGCTGCGGCGAAGCTTTCGGCTGGCACGACAGATTGGCTGCAGGAACGACAGGAACGACGGGAGCCTTTGCCTCGGCATCAAGATTTTCAATCAAAACCCTATTCAACGGATCCATTGGACAAACTGGGTGGTGCATGGGCGAGGATCGCGGAGGCGCGTGAAGGCGGTACAGACAGAGCTTATTATGGTAAAAATAATGGTGCATTGATAAAATATAAAAGACTTTATCATGTTGCATTGATATCATATCAATAATGTTGATTACAATATATAGGGTTACACCAAATCAAAGTCTAACGTGGATAAGATTCCAAGTCCATAAAAAAACTACCATCTATAACTAATTCTATAAAGAAACGAATTCGGTAAGATAACTACCATTTATAAACTTTCGAACGGGTTTATGTATTCCTTAACAAAATCACTCAGAATTTTTAAGTAGTCTTTCCAACAATCAACCTATCACCCATATAGAAATTATGCAAATAAGTCATACAGAAGTTCATTTCACTGAATGGAAAACATGAAATGACAAACTAATATAACTTCATTGGCATTGGAGTGTTGCGAATCATGTAATGATTCCATTTCTGTATTTTGCGGCATGCACGTACTAAACCATAATTAGTATTGCTAATAATCCTCACAAAATCAAAAGGTTGGATTAAGATTGGAGCAAATCAAATCACATATGGTGATGTTATCCCAAATAGGACTACTTGGAACTGCAAATGTTGCTCCAATATCAAACCCCCCGCCACTTCCGTCTCCCAATTCTTCCTCCACCACCGCCGCCGTCACTGGCACCGCCGCATGATCACTAAGATCACCGTTTTTCGGACAAAAAAGATGGGGAAAATTGAGCTTCGCATTCTCTCCCCTAAGCCGGAACGCCTCCCGGTCGTAGGCCAACGCGGCATCATCCGCAGTGTCAAACGTGCCTAGCCACAGCCGGGTCCGATTGCGCGGGAGGCGTATTTCCGCCACCCATTTGCCCCATTGCCGTTGCCTCACTCCCCGGTAGAGTTTTGGGAGGGTAGTATTCGAGCTCGAGCTCGAACTGGATGCCCTAATTTGGTCTGGATTAGGGTTTCCAGTTCCGGGGCCGAAAGAGATCATAGTGTGATTTTCAGGTGGAGAGTTTGGACGCTTGGGAATGTTATCAAACAACATTACTTGAGGAGAAGGAGTCTTTTGTTTCTTGGGGGCTGTTTGAATATCATTATGGTTTAAGGAGAATGGGAATGTAAACCTTGAAGATGGCGGAGGGTTTGGAATATTTTGGCGCCGTTTTCTTTTGATCAGTTCATCATCTTCTTCTTGAGTCACATGACGATGATGATACTCCTCCTCCATGGATGCAAGATCGATCACCTGCAAATCGAGAATGAGAATAGAGGATTGTATGCCACAAAAGACGTGTACCGGGATATATATATATACACACACATATATAAGCGGACAGTTTCACATAAGATAGGTGGTCTCACCGGATCTGAATGTCAAATACTCGACGGACCAAATCAACACCTCCTTGCTTTTCACTTGCTCCAAAGGCTACGATTGATTCAGGATGGAATGGACACACAATCTCACAGTTATAGTTTGATTTTGACTATTTGCTGTTTTAAAATGTGTTAATGGATATAAGGTCAAGGTATGACGTTTTAGATACACCATTGATGGTTGTGTTTTCAATACATGTTTAATTATTTATACCATATTTTATTAAGTATATATTTTGATGTAGCCAAAACCAAATAAAACCCACTTGCATGACTAAAGAGCAATAGACATTTTCTTGTATGGCGTTCCCTAAAAGAATTGTATGGCATAATGAGGCTGAATCTATTGACTTTACTTAACGCCCTTATAATCAAAATATCAAACGCCAACTTATTGAAATTACCCTAAATAGAACATAGGGTGAAGGAAAAAATCTCTCATCCTCGGAGTTCGTCATCTCATCACCACGAATTGATGAAGACGTAAGCCACGACTTTTAAAATCAATCACTTCGAGATCCATCATCCTTCTGTAATGATAAAGAGGTAAACTATGACTTCAAGGGTTAATAATTCCGTAGTCCGTCATCCATCACCATAGATTAATGAGAAATAAATTACGACGTTCAAATATCAACCATTTTGTGGCCACCTCTTGATGGCTATAAGAAATTCTCCTACTAAAGAAAATTTTCACACTACAACTATTAGGATTTGAACCAATAATTGTTAAAGTAGTTAACCAAACACTTAATCACTCGATCGAACTTAACTCTGTTAATCAAAACTAGGGGAATTAAAATGGAGCAACAAAAGTTGACCCCAATTAGTGTATACAGAACAAAACGGGGTTGGTAATAGAAGAGTCATGCAACTAAAAAACGACGTCGGGAAGCGGCGGCCGGCGGCCGGCGGCGTGCGTGCGTGCTCGCAAAGATGCCAACTGTTGCCTCTTTGGAAAGATCTAGGAGGAGAAATCGTCATGAAAATGACCATTTTCTTAATGTCAAACATTAAACTTACTAATTAATTTGAAGTCAGCTTATTTATTGGCCTCAGCCAAACGGCGTGCTCCGTATCCAACTCTCCCCTTTCAGGTAAATTTAATCCACCTACCCTACCTCAAAATTTTAATTAGGATTTAAACTAGGCAAATTCTTGGGAAAAATCATCTTTTCATATGTTTATAGGAATGTGAAGTTTAATTAGAATAATAAAAATGTAAAAGATTTGGGTTGCAATATTAAAAATTTATTATGCAATGTGCTGTAGTTATAAAGTTTATAACCCGATTCATGCAACATGAAAATTTTATCTCCATTTCTTCTAATTTGCCGTTTAAATCTTGGTCTTTCCGTGACTTATGGAAATACCGTCTTTCAAGAGACGGACTCTTTAAACTATACACAAAATTTTATTTTACATTGACTAACCGCTAAATGAAATTATTTTATAATTGATTTAACGAATGGGATAATTTGATTTTTTTATGTATTGCAACGAGTTTCTTATAACTTTGATTTTTTTTCTAAATGTATTGTAATGTAGAAATAATTATAATTTGATCATAAACATTGTTTAAATAATTTTTTTATGATTGGTCTAACCGTTAGTTGTGCAACATGAGACCTTTTCTAAATTATATGGGATCCCCACTCTTATCTATGCGTTAATATAATCCCAAAAATTTTAAAAGTGCTCGTATAATCCTTGACCGACATTGACTTGAATAACTTAACCCCTCTAACATTGACCGATGTTTACTTAAAAAATTCCAACGGAGAGATAATGTAAATGACATATACACTTGGTGGTGCTAACTTTTATTGAAGAAAAATATGACCTATAGTTTTCAGAAAGTACTCATATCACTTTTAACCAACAATTTTTTTTTAAAAAAAGTGCTAGTATAACCCAGATCGGCATAAAAGTTTATAACTTAACCTCTATCACTGTTCTTTAACCAAAAAAATTTAAATCAAATGACAAACATAGTCTTGGTTGTTTGACTACCCTAACCCGTTAAATTCAACCACAACTAGCGTTGACACAAAACCATGTTGTCAACCAATGTCACCCAACTCAGCATCACCTATGTAGCGCCTCATCACACCACCAATACTATGAATTTCAACATCGCCATATAGCCTCTCCTTCCATTCCTCACCCCTCATTCCCCCACTGGTCTCCTACCTCTCTTCTTGCCATCGCCAATCCCCTCCCACTCTGTATTTATGGCCACAAAATATTTCAAACGACCCCAACAAACACCACATACTTGGTATTTTCATTTTCTTCGTTGTCTCTCACCAGGACCACCCAAATCATCATTATTTTTGGGATTCAAACTCATTGTTCTTAGTCTTCACAATCATTGCATACACGATATTTTGTTGTTTCCCATAATGCAAGTGTAATCAAGAAGGTCGGAGGTTTAGAGAGCCCTAGTGATCGATTGATTAGGTTGAATTCATTGTTAATTCCTTCAACTCTGAATCTGGTTTGACAGAGGGGGAGAAAGCCACCAATGGTATGGCGATGACATTGAGTTCTAGAAAGAAGATAATGTGGATGACGAAAATTCAGATTCCTCGTAACTAATGTGATTATTCGTATTTCGTCAGTCGAGTCTAAGCCTACTCTTTTGCTTCTAAGCACAAAGGAGGCTGGTGGTGTGTGTGTGTGACTCTCTTGCTTCTAAGCCAGTGGCGGAACCAGGAATTTTTTCCAGTCGGGACTGGATAATACTACTCAAATTTAAATTTTAAAAAAATAAATTTAAAATAATTTAAAATAGTACATAATTTAATAAATCGAGTTCGATACAATAAGGTTTTTACAAATTCACTAAACTGCTAAAATAACTACTTTCTAATGCTCGAATTACTAGAAGTAGAACTAGGAACAAGTGGGGGCAACAGATACCTACGTGACTCTATGCCTTGATAACGTTGAATAATCGATTCATTCTCGATCTTAACAAAAATATCTTTCTCAATATACATCGTCATAACATCATTCAACCATTCATCTCCCATTCTATTACGAAGCTGTTGCAACTGGTAGAACTAATGCTAACTCAATAAGACGATATACCAATGGGTAAATTACATTGCTACATGATTGAACCATATGTTAAGCAACACTTCCAAGATCATTGATGTCTGAATAGGCATTCATCATCTCTCACATCATTAAGGAAGTAATTAAGTTGTTGCTCAAGTTCAACATGCTCAATCAGGGTGAAGTCATCCGGAAAAAGTTCAGCAAGGCGAAGAAACTTACCAACATCAAACGTGGAAAATCTTTCTCTCGGATCAAGGCATGCAATACAAGTGAGTAACTCTGAGCTTGCTTTGGAAAATCAATGATTCATTTCTAGAATCATCCTGTTAACGGTCTAGTATTAAAATAATAAAAAATACATATAAAATAATATAAACAAAATAAATTAAAGTATGTAAATATAAATTATGAAAATAGTACCTAAAGAAAAATATCAACACGGTAGAAATCATGATTGGTCAACATTTCTCCACGTCGCCTAGAACGGTGACGAATTTTCCGTTGTGCTTCCATCACATCTAATGTGATCTCATGCTTCACACAAAATGTGTTGACTTCATTCAATAATTTATCAAAACCACTATCTCTGAATTCTTGTAATTCAGCCTTCATTCTATTCATCATTCGCACAGCCATCGAAATATTTGGATCTCTTTGTTACAAGGAAGACAATTGACTTGTAGCTCCCAACAAATGTTTCATAAAAAACATACAAAATACAAATTCGTAGCTCTCTATTCTATCAATCAAACCCTTTGCTGTAGAGGCATTTTCATCTAAATTGATATGCTCACAGATATTAAGAAGCACTTGAATAATAGAAGACCACATAGCCTCAAAACGAAGAATAGTAGCGTAATGTGATCCCCAAAGGGTATCACCAGGCCGTCTCAAACTCATTTCTTGATTTTTACCTCTTCCACTAACATTCTCCCCACTCTCCAATGCCTCTACAAGCCTAGCATGTTCTAATTGCACAAGCATCTCTTTTCTAACACATGAACCTCCAACTAGATCCACAATTTTAACAAGATACCCAAAAAATTCACCCACAGATAGAGTACTATATGCAACATAAACAACAACCAATTGAATTTGGTGAGAGAAGCAATGAATATACCTTGCAAAAGAGTTTTCTTTCAATATCAAAGCTTGCAATCCATTAAACTCACCTCGCATATTTGAAGCCCCATCATATTCTTGACCTCTCAACTTTGACAAGGACAATTTCTTATCTACAAACA